>JAHIAM010006094.1:0-46746 GCA_021605205.1 Aegilops longissima | reverse complement strand
TGGGATATTATGGTGCACATACAGATTGGAAGTCTTGTTCCATTTGTGCAGTTCACTAAAATCAAGCAACATTATCGCATAAGTAGCACAACATATGAAAGCACACTACAGTAATCATGTGAAAGAAGGCTAGTATCGACCTCTCATGATGCTGAATTCAAACAACTCACAAGAAGAATTTCTGAACCAAATTCACTTTTAACGGATAGGAAGTAAGATCTCCTCTTGTGCAGTTCCACTAAGATCAAGCAATCAAGCAACATTGTCGGTGTGATATTTAGTTGAACTGCACAAAACACTCTTAAAACAAAAGTGTTTTGTGCAAAGCAACAAAAGGTCACAATGGCAACAAGGTGAAGTAGATAACCCTGCTTACACAGAGGTGCAAAGGAAACAATTAGTGGTCAATAACGTGGATGACATGAAGCCAACAAAAAGAAGCATCTGCTTTATCTAAATGGGAAAGAAAGCAAGACAGTAGCATTTCTCAAATGGTGGAACTGATTAATATTAACATAGAGATTATATTAACAATAAAATTCGTTAAACATGTAATTTGCTTTTAACTGTGGCATTACATCAATTTTCCAGCGGCATTATTAGAGGGTGTTTGTATACAGGGACATTTTGGTGTAGGGACTAAAAAAACTCCGAGTCAGTCACATCTAAACCAAATAGGAGGGACTTTTCGGGACTAAAAGTGGGCATTTGGGACTAAAGAAAGAAGACCCTGAGGGAGTCTTTTTGGGACTTTTCCAACAGTTGCCCCTGCCACGCATCGCACCTTGTTTCTATTAGTTCATTACTAGGTAACATGGTCTTTTATCATGTCATTTAATAACCTCTAGTCCATGTTTAGTCCTCGAACCAAGCAGGTAGGGACAAGGAGTTTTTAACCAAACAGGCCTTAGATTAACAATGCTAATGAGTTGCACGACAAGGACACACCAGCACCATGTGCATCTACCGATGTACTATGGTCATGCACAAATTGTTGCAACAAAGAACAAACAACCAAGGAGCATATTTGTGTTGGTCCCAGCTTTGTTATCCTTAGACACCTTTCCCTATGTGAGCGCAAAGAAATCTAGTCCTGCTCAAACTCTACAGCCTTTGTCCCTTCCTTTCCTTTTGAACTAGTACTTTTGCCCTTCCTTTCCTCTTTGAACCACGCCCCAGATTTATGCAATACAACTTTCCCCACTACTTTCCACCATTCCTTTCCTCTTGAACCACGCCCCAGATTCATGCTATACAACTTTCCCCTTCATTTCCTCTTTGAACCACGCCCCAGATTCATGCTATATACAACTTTTCCCACAACTTTCCCCACTCCTTTCCTCTTTGAACCTAGTCCTAGATACATGGTATACATGCAGCTAGAGCAATGCATGTGGAGTAAGTAAAATATACCTTAAGGTTCTTGGGGCGTGGTTCGTGGGCTGACGGACGGCCGCTGAAGAAGAAGGGGTCGGAGGCCCTCCCACGCCGTCACTGGGTGGAAAGTGAACAACAGCAGGTAGTGGCATTCCTCCTCGCCGACGGTGACAGCGTTAAGCCTCCTTCCTTCCCGGCGGATTTGATCCCGCCGGCTCTTTGAGCAGCAAGTGAGGGGAGAGAGAGGCCAACAAGTCTTGTTTAGATCTATAGAGGGCGTAGAGAGTGAAGAGAGCAACTACAAGCGCTGAGTGTTGGGGATCGTAGCAGAAATTCAAAATTTTCTACGTATCACCAAGATCAATCTATGGAGTAATCTAGCAACGAGGGGAAGGGGAGTGCATCTACATACCCTTGTAGATCGCTAAGCGGAAGCGCTCAAGTGAACGCGATGAAGGAGTCGATCAGAAGCGATTCGATCGCGGTTGATTCTGATCTAAGCGCCAACCACGGCGCCCGCTGCTCAACACACGCAGCTCCGTGACGCCTCCCATGCCTTGTTCCAGCAAGGGAGAAGGAGAGGTTGGGTGTCGTGTCAAACCGCGGATCTCGGTAGGGGGTCCCGAATCAAGGCCTAGGCGGATGGTAACAGAGACAAGGGACACAATATTTTACCTGTGTTCGGCCCTCTTGATGGAGGTAAAACCCACGCCCCGCTTGATTAATATTGATGATGTGTGTTACAAGAGTAGATCTACCACGAGATGAAAGAGGCTAAACCCTAGAAGCTAGCCTGTGGTATGATTGTTGTTCGTCCCCACGGACTAAAAACCTCCGTTTATATAGACACCGGATAGGGTTAGGTTACACGTAGTCGGTTACAATGGTAGGAAATCTACATATCCAGACGCCAATCTTGCCTTCCACGCCAAGGAAAGTCCCATCCGGACACGTGACTAAGTCTTCAATCTTGTATCTTTATAGTCTTGGAGTCCGCCGATGATGATAGTTCGCTATCCGACACCCCTAGTCCGTAACTCCTCAAGAGCTCCCTGTAACCAGGCTTCAATGACGACGAGTCCGGGCGGTATATTGTCTTCGCATTGCAAGGCGGGTTCTTCCTCCAATAATTTATAGAAGATTGTGAACACCAGATAGTGTCCGCTCGCAAAAATAAATTCCACATACCACCGTAGAGAGAATAATATTACACAAGATCAATCACGACGATTCTCGTGGTGTGACGCCGCGCCACTTCCAAGCCTTTACTCAAATTGTTTTATTGTTCCACCTCGCGCCTTTGAGCGAAGCGGTTTCTTGGCACGCCTTGTCGGCAGAGATCGTGTTCCCTTATTCCGGGATTCCCATCAATACGGATGTGGGTAACCCAACCGCGCCATTGATTGTGGCGCTTTGGTGGATAAGTTTACTTTTTACCAGCCGGTGGGGACACATGTTTTGTCCGCCCATATAAGGGATAAGGATCCAACCTTTACCCGCGCCTTTCTTCCTCCTTGACTTATCCATCTCCGCTGAACTCGAGCTCCAGCCACCAAGTCCGCACTTTCACCTCTACCTTCTCCAACTATGTCCGGAGCGGGGGCAGGAATGGCCTCCATCACGGAGGGGCAGATCCAGAAGCTGCGCTGCGCCGATATTTGTCCAAAGAACATCACAGATCGGCTCCCCGACGAGGGAGAGCTCGCCCCAACCCCAGTGCCCCATGAGAGGGTAGTATTTCTTCCCCATTTGCTCCGCAGACTCGGGCTTCCCGCTCATCCCTTTGTCCGGGGCTCATGTTCTACTACGGCCTAGATTTCCATGATCCGCCCCAATTTCATCCTCAATATCTCGGCGCTTATCGTCAGGTGCGGGCCTTCCTTCGATCCAGCCCCACTTCAGCTTAGGCTCAAGACCTTCAAAGTGTCAAGCTGAAGGTTGTGAAGGGCAACCAAGCCGGAGTGCGGAGGCGCCATGGTGGGCAGGATGTCCCACGCTACGTGGCTGGGGGCACTTTCGTGGAAACCATCAAGGGGTGGCAATCGGGTGGTTATACATCACCGAGCCGCAGGACTTGATTTGGCAGCGCCCCAATTCAGATCTGCATCCCCACACGGCTCACCTCCTGGAAAGAGAGTGGCCGGATTTGGGGGAATTCGGAGGAGCTGACCGGACTCCAAGCCTGTATCCAGAGGCTGGTGGACAAGAAGCTCAAGCTCGTCGACGTAGTCCAGGTCATGCTCATCCGCCGGATTCTCCCGCACCGACGGGCTTCAATATGTGGAGTTTGATCCGCGCAGCACCGCACTCTGAGCGGGCTCTTCGACACTACGTACGAAGATGTCTGGAAGGTGCTGTTCAAGGGCGCCGAAGCTCCCGCATCCGCTACCGAAGATCGCGGATTCCACTCGCAGCATCCAGCTGACGAGGTAAGTGATTTCACCACTTGTTTTCCATAGTTTGGCTCTATGCGGGATCTAAACTCCCTTTACCTTTGACAGGAATGGCTGGCGGAGGCCGAACGGATTATCTGTCCGGCCCCATTGCCACAGGACCCAGCGGACGCCTGCCTAACGGGTTAGCTGGCCCGCACCCCACGGGTGCCGGAGAAGAAGGCCAAGAAGACGCCACGGGACTCGGAAGAGTTCCTGCCAGGTGCTATCGGATGATGAACTGGTTTAATCCTCCCACCAAGGCGAGGAGGAGAAGGAAAGCCTCTCCCCAGCAGGGGAGGAATAGGAAGGCCTCCCCAACAAGGAGGCCAAGGGTCCAAGAAGGGAAAAACTCTTCCTCCGGACTGCTCCGCCAACGCCAAAGGACGACGATGAAGACTCGCATCCAAGGGCCAAACCTCGGCGAGATCGTAAGTATCCGGACTCAATAACTTGAAGGTTTTTATTTTCGCCATATAATGTCTTTCTAATGCTGCATACAACCCTGCAGTCCGCCAAGGATGATCTTCCTGCTTCATCGAAAGGGTCCTTGGGTGCGCCGGATATGGATTCCTTCCGACTGCCTCCACACCTGCGCCGCTGGACGACGCCGAGGTGAGATCCCAAGAAAGGACCCACCAGGAGGAGGAGGCCCCGGCGCGCCACAGACACCTCCCGGACTTTGCACTGACTCAGCCCGAGGCCACAAAGGGCTCGGAGTCCGGCGGGCTACCCTTCGTAAGAAGGGAAAGATCGCGGACGCCGCTGCCTCCGGCCCAACCGAGGTGCCGGATATTTGCTGGAGGCACTCAACGGCGCCCATCGAAGAGGAACACCGCACCGTTATGAGTGCGGTGATTCAAGGTTCACCGCCAAAAGCGGGCTGACCAAGCTCGCAGCAGCCTTCCGATGTGCTTTGAGGTAAGAATTTCAATATATGTAAAATGGTACCGTGACAGACAAGAGCCCCCGATGCTCGGTTCGTGTTCGTAAAGAAAAGCCGGACTGAGGATCTTTAAAAAGATAAACGCAGGAGTCATAAAAATATGTCAATATGGGATTGCAGTCAGGTGCTGACCTCCGCCGACCGATCGCGAGGGTCAATAATTTGAAGAAAACCTCGAGCGGTCCGAGAACGAGCTCGGCCATGCTAAGAAGCAGCTCGAGGAAAAGAAGGTGAGTAATACCTTATGAAAATTGTACCTTACAGAAAAGTATTTGGTTGCAAGAAAATGACAAGGATAACGTGGTATTGTAGGGCCACTAACAAGGTGGCGACCTCAAGGAGGTGGTGGCCGCGTCGAACGTAATGCGGCCGCGAACGCACCGAGCGAGAGAAGCAGGAGGCGCGGGCGGAGGTACATCAAGAGCTCCAGATCTTGTGAAAAACATGAGAACTTGAGCGTGACTCAAGACTCGAGAGTCTGAGCTTGCAACGGCTCTTGAGAGTGCCAAAGCCGCTAAGGCCAAGCCTTACAAGGCCCTCCAGAGATTGATGCGTGAAGAAAATAGCAGCGGTAAGGCATTTTTCATGCAGTAAGCATGTGAGTGTTAATTACATGTTGCTTACCCAATTCTGAGCTCTCTGTGGTGTTCGCAGATCTTCCTCGCAGCGGTCCGATGCTGCCGCATTCTAACGGGCCGAGGAGGGAGCTCGACGGAGAAGGTTTTCTGTCTCAGATGCCGAGGCCGGACATCCGTGCCCTTTAGTGACTTGTCAAGCAGCTGGTCGAGCTCACAAGGCGGCCGAACAGGCCATGAAGGGCCTTATAGTTCGGCCAGGGCCTAAGGAGGCCATGCCTGGGAGCTACTTCACCTGGTGCGCGATCGTGGATGCGTCTGTGGTTGAAGTTATCAAGCATTCCACTTGTGTCGAGGGTGCCTGCCGGGCCCTTGCCCGCAAAGGTGCACTGGGCAAGATGGATTCGTGTGCTCGTGACGGACCCGCCACCAGAGGGCAAGGAGCACCGTGACGCCCGAGATGTATTATAAGAGTGTATCAAGGGCCAAGACTATTATGGGTGAGTACTCCAAATATGTAATATTTGAGTAGACTCGCATTTTGTTATCCCGCATGTATGAACTTAGTTCATATGCGCTAAGCAACGCTTGTTAATTTAAAATATTACCTTCTCGTGTGGCTGTTTATCAAATCTGAGAGATGGCAAGTCGTCGGCTTCAGCCCCCATGCCACGAAAGTGCCGGGTGTTCGGATAAACTTGAGCGCCTTGTTCCCATTTTTGGGTCCATCTAGGAGGCGCCAACACAGCTAACCAGGCAACCGGACTTATAATGCTTGAACACTCTCACTTAGCCATAGAATTCTATAATTTTATATTTCGCGAAGCCCCTAGTCTTCGAAGACCGAATTTGGGGCGCTTATCCACGCCTTTGGCCGGACAAGATCCGACCTCGCTCTAAGCGGCATAAGTCTTTAAGGACTCGCAAAAACCTCTCTAACAGCGACCGTCTCTCGCCTCATCATGATGGTCAGTTTTAGCTTTCCATCGAGGCGTTAACTCAGCCGAATCGGGCGGAATCGCAGTGGTTCTCCGGTGCTACCTTAGCCGATATAACGGAACGTAAGGTACCAAAACAAGGGAGCCGGGCAAACCCAACTATTGACCCAAGACATGATTCGGAGCCGATGCATATAGTGCTATAAGTTTGGGGTGCCGACTTGTGAAAGTGTTCGGACTCATCACACCATAACGCTGGAAACATAAGCCCTCGGTGTATATTAGCCGCACTAAAGTGTACGGATGCAACATGTCGTAAATGAACATATGTATGAAAAAGAAATGCAATTATAAACAAAAAGGTGCTGCATTGTTTTATTCAACAAGTGCTGCTACGAATGCAGAACGATACAAATAGTGCAATAAGCAAGGTATGAGACTGTTAAACATGTCCCCCTCTAGGGGTAGGCTGCAGATTGGTGTATGAAAATGCTCGTAATGGAGACCACCAGATATTCGCTGTAGCCTTTATCCTTCCCTGGCTTTTGCATCGTGAGTTCGGCAGGTCTGCCGCCGGACAGGCTTCGCATAAACGGAGTCCTGTGGGTAAAAAGTAAAAGGTAAAATAAAAGAAAAGGAACGACACACTTGAGAGCCCCCGTGTGGCTGAGCCGCATTCTGGGTTTATCGTGGTCGTGCCCTCTCCCCATGCCCATGGTATCTTCAGAGCGTAATGGTGTACGCCAAGGCCCTGCTTTGACGCTTTCGCAGGGCTGGGTTAGCCGCATCGCTACGCTGCGTTCAACGTGCTGTGGTCTTGTTGTAAGTTACCCGGGCGCTTAGCTGTGTCCGCCGCTTAACGGCCGGACTCGAGAATTTCCTTAAGAGGCTGCATTGCACTTTTGCCGCGAGAGCCGCTGTATGTTCCTCCGTGGAGAGAACGCCGTGTTTCCGCTGACCGTAATGACTCTCGAGGGCCCGCATCTTGAGCTTGAGGTATGCGAAAGCGGCACCGCTGCTGAACTTTGCAAACGCGTACGTCCGAGCAAGGCATGATAGACGCCATGAACGGGACTATGTCAAGAGTAACTCGCTCGAAGTTATCCGGTTCAAGACCACTTCCAGTAATTGAGCCTGCATAATTGGCTTCTACACCGGTATGATGCCTTTAAAGGTCGCTTTGGTAGGTTTAACTTTGAGGGTCTATGCCCATCTTGCGATCAGATCCTCGGTAAAGCAGGTTCAGGTTGCCGCCGCCCATCAGACTCGTTAGGTGAAATCCATCGACGATTGGGTCTAAGACCAGGCGGCGGATGTCAGGGGTGGTCCTTCGGTCAAAAGTGATCGGGCAGGAGGACCATGGATTGAACTTCGGGCAACTGGCTCCATCGCCAGACATCCCTCGAGTGCACGCTTCTCCCTTTTGGGTATGTGCGCTATGATATCATGTTCACCGTCCGCACTGTGGGGGAAACCTTCGTCATCTATTGTTCGGGCGGTTTGGTCTCATCTCGCCATCGCTATGCAGCCCTTGTCATTGTTTTCGCAATTAACTTGCCTGCCTCGTTGAATACCCAACAGTCCCTGCTGGTGTGGTTAGCTGGTTTTCGGGTGCCGTATCCGCACAAGCGGTCGAGTATTCGGTCCAAATTGACGGACCCGAGTAGTTCTTTTGAATGGCTTTTTCGCTGACCGGTTTAGAGCTCAATCCGCATTGACCGCCAGATCCTCAATATTGTCACCGCTAACGCGCGCTTGTTTTTGTTACGACGCTGCCTGCCATTTCGGTCCTTGAAGTCCGGACTGCCAGAATTTTTGCCGAGGTTGTTGCTGCGCATAGCTAACTATCCTCACCCGCATGTAAGCGGTCATGAGTGATGTGAGGGCTACCATGGATTTCGCTTCTCCTATCCTAGGTGCCGGGTAAGCCACTCGTCACGGATGTTATGCTTGAAGGTCCGCGAGGGCCTCCGTGATCCCGGACACCAACGATTTGGTTTTTCTTGGTTAAGAACCGTGTCCGTAATTGTCCGCCGATTCGTCTGCTGCTGAATTATGTGGCTTAGGTCATCGCGCCCCGTGGTCGCATATAAGTGCCCCGAAGTTGTCGAGGAATGCGGTTTGTGTCCTCCCAGCCCCAATTGACTCTCGCCGGCAAGCTGTTGAGCCAATGCCGGCTGGTCCTTGCTTGAGGGGAGGTATTTGATGGCGGAAGATCGCCACCAAGGGCCATGTGGATGTGAAGGAGATAGTCTTCGATCCAAACCGGGGTCTGTTGCAGCCATCATAGGATTCAATATTGACGGGTTTAACCCTTCGGGATTTGATGATCCATTACTTCGCCCGTGAAGCATAGTGGTGTGCGCGCCTCAGATCGGGCGATATCACGACGAGCTCAAAAGAGCTTGGTCTGTTTTGTTCGCCCGACCGACTTATCGTGGTCCGCGCGACGGTTGTCGCCACGCACTGTGGGCGCCCACGCGATCCATAGATTGATCTTGATTGTGTTGCCTTGTCCTCCAATATATCTCGCAGGTCCGGAGCGCTCCCTTGGCCGTGGTGCTTTTTGAGCGATGTCGGGCACGGTTCTAGTGAAGGGCCTAGAGGCCTTCTTCCGTCGCGACCACGGGTGGTCGGTCAGCCGATTGTCTCCCCGGTGATGCGGGTTCGTAAGCCTCCTCCTCTAATCGGGGAGCAGCTTATGCTTAGGGTAGCTTTTGAGGGGCGCTCGAGCTCATGCTCTTCGCCGCGAGGACTTCAGTCCATCTCGTCGACCAGCGATCCTGATCCGCTCTAAGTTGTTGCTGCTTTTTCTTGAGGATGTTCGCCATGGCCATAGGCCCGCGCCTAAAACGCCTTGTTCGATGGGATTCTCAGCACGATTTAATTCATTGTCGCCGAGGCTTGCTTCGCCTCCGGAGGGAGGCATATAATCCTCTACCTCTTCATCCGCCGCCTCGTGAGGGCTGGCGCTCCATCTTCCCGCTACTGGATCTTGCCGGAGTGGATTGTCTTCGCACTGCTCGTGTATTGTTATCTCCGTGCCGAATCTTCATTCTTGCTCAAGGGATTTAGAGCGGCGCCTCGACGCCGGCGCTTGGGCAGCTTCTTGAGGGGTCATCCTCCGTGTTCCATCGCTGCTCCCATCTTTTGGGATGTCCACCATATATATGTCGATGACGAGGTGGCCTTCCAAAGGCCATGTAGGCGCCTGGTCTTGGTCGCCTCCGCATCGCCGCCCATACAATGATGTCTTCGAGTTGTAGTCTAGCATGTCGGTTAGATCGCTAATAAAGGGCTACCAAGTGGGTGGTGGTGGGCGCTGAATTTCTTCGCCGTCTGCATCCCAACCTTCCTGACCGTAATCCCACCAGGGCTCTCCGGATAAAGAGAGAGACTTTAGGAACTCAGGATGTCGCCACAGGAGAGTGCTGAAAGATGTCCGCGCCGTGAACTCCATAACGGGCGCCCAATCGGATTCGATTGGCAAGGGCGCGGAGGGTTCGGAGTCCGGAGAGGAGTCCACACCGGAGTCGAGGTCTTCGCAGCGAAAGGGATGGAGTTCGCCGACGCCAGAGAGATTAAAGCCCCGAGGCGGTGTCCAACCACTGCCCTCGATCGGGGAATCCGCCCGGATTAAGGGTTGAGCGGATTCGGTGCGGCCTCCGTGGCACTCGCTCGCTGCAGAGCCAGATCATGCCCATCGAGACAAGGCGGGCTGTTATTGCGCTCAATCCGTCAAGATCAAGTCTCCGCGGATATCGGCCGATAGTTTAAATCTTCCAAATCTGACTCGACGGCCAGGGGCGAGCTGATCTGCTCTAGATGGCTGCTTAATTGGCCCGCAGCAGTAAAGCCGCCAACACGAAGATCTGTCCGTGGAGAAAAGTCTCACCGACTGCGCCGTTGTTGATGATCAAGGAGCCATCGAGCCTATCGGTGACGGCATACGAGGAACTCTCAATGAAAGCACCAATGTCGGTGTCAAACCGCGGATCTCGGTAGGGGGTCCCGAATCGCGGCCTAGGCGGATGGTAACAGGAGACAAGGGACACGATGTTTTACCCAGGTTCGGGCCCTCTTGATGGAGGTAAAACCCACGCCCTGCTTGATTAATATTGATGATGTGTGTTACAAGAGTAGATCTACCACGAGATCAAAGAGGCTAAACCCTAGAAGCAAGCCTGTGGTATGATTGTTGTTCGTCCTACAGACTAAAACCCTCCGGTTTATATAGACACCGGATAGGGTTAGGGTTACACAGAGTCGGTTACAATGGTAGGAAATCTACATATCCAGACGCCAAGCTTGCCTTCCACGCCAAGGAAAGTCCCATCCGGACACGGGACGAAGTCTTCAATCTTGTATCTTCATAGTCTTGGAGTCCGCCGATGATGATAGTTCGCTATCCGACACCCCCAGTCCGAACTCCCTCATTGGGGAAGACTCATTCCAGCAGCAAAGACAACGGCGTGGTGGTGAAGGAGGAGCGTGGCATCCTGCAGGCTTCGCCAAGCACCATGGAGAGGAGGAGGACTTGGGAGAGGGAAGGGTTGCGCCAACTTGGTGGCGGCTGCCTCCCACCCCCACATATATATAGGGGCAAGGAGAGGGTCGCCCCCTCAGACACAATCTGAGGAGGGGCGGCGGCTGGGGGTTGCCTTGCCCCCAAGGCAAGGGGCGCCTTTAGGGTTCCCCAAACCCTAGGCGCATGGGACCTAAGGGAGAGGCGCCCAGCCCACTATGGGCTGGTCCCTCTCACAAACAGCCCATAGGGCCCTCCGGGCAGGTGGACCTCGAACCCCTTCATGTCCCGACATAATACCGTAACCCCTCAATTATTCCGTGACCGTATGATGACTTCCCATATATAAATCTTTACCTCCATATCATTCCGAACTCCTCGTGACGCCCAGATCTCATCCGGACTCAAACACATTCGTAACCACGCATATCTATTCCCTATAACCCTAGTGTCATCGAACCTTAATTCTGTAGACCCTACGGGTTCGGGAGACACGAGACATGACCGAGACAATCTCCGCCAAGAACCAACAGCGGATCTGGATACCCATGTTGGTCTCTACATGTTCCACGATGATCACATCGGATGAACCACGATGTCAAGGATTCAATCAATCCCGTATTCAATTCCCTTTGTCTACCTGTATAGTACTTGCCCGAGATTCGATCGCCGGTGTCTTGATACCTTTTTCAATCTCACACAGCAAGTCTCTTTACTCGCTCAGAAACATCATCTCGTGATCAACTCCTTGGTCACATTGCGATATGATGATGTCCCACCGAGTGGGCCCAGAGATACCTCTCCGTCACACGGAGTGACAAATCCTAGCCTCGATTCGTGCAACCCAATGACACTTTTGAGATACCCGAGTGTACCTTTATAGCCACCCGCTTACGCCAGACATTTGGTACACCCAAAGCATTCCTACGGTATCCGGAGTTGCACAATCTCATGGTCTAAGGAAATGATACTTGACATTAGAAAAGCTTTAGCATACCTAACTACACGATCTTTGTGCTAGGCTTAGGATTGTTTATCCATCACATCATTCTCCTAATGATGTGATCCCGCTATCAACTACACCCAATGTCCATGGTCGAAACCAGAACCATCTATTGATCAACGAGCTAGTCAACTAGAGGCTTACTAGGGACATGGTGTTGTTTATGTATCCACACATGTATCTGAGTTTCCTATCAATACAATTATAGCATGGATAATAAACGATTATCATGAACAAGGAAATATAATAATAATCACTAATTTATTATTGCCTCTAGGGCATATTTCCAACAGTCTCCCACTTGCACTAGAGTCAATAATCTAGTTCAAATCGCCATGTGATTAACACTCACAGGTCACATCGCCATGTGACCAACATCCAAAGAGTTTACTAGAATCAATAATCTAGTTCACATCACTATGTGATTAACACTCAATGAGTTTTGGGTTTGATCATGTTATGCTTGTGAGAGAGGTTGTAGTCAAGGGTCTGCAATATTCAGATCCCTATGTATTTCGCAATACTTTATGTCATATCGTAGATGCTGCTACCACGTTCCACTTGGAGCTATTCCAAATTGTTGCACCATTATACGTATCTGGTATGTAACGCCCCGGATTCGATGCGCCAGGTGTCCGCCAGTTATTCGCCGTCGTTGCCATGTCATTTGCTCGCGTGTTGCACTTTGCCATGTCATCATCTGCATTTCATATCATGTCATCATGTGCATTTCATTTTGCATACGTGTTCGCCTCATGCATCCGAGCATTTTCCCGTTGTCCGCTTTTGCAATCCGCACTCCTATGTCCCCCGGCGCCTTTTACCTCTTTTCGTAAAGCGGTGTTAAATGGTCTCGAATGGACCGAGGTTTGTCAAGCGGCCTTGGTATAGCACCGTAGACCGCCTGTCAAGTTTCGTGCCATTTGGAGGTCGTTTGATACTCCAACGGTTAACCGGGTAACCGTAAAAGCCCTCTTTGTCTTGCAGCCCAACACCCTTTTCAAAGTGGCCCAAAACCCACCTAACTCCCCGCCATGCTCTCGGCCATTCGATCACGATCGTGTCGGCGAAAACCACACCTCATTTGGACTCTCCTAGCTCCCTCTACCTATAAATATGTGATCCCTCCGGATTTTTCACAGTAGTCCAACCCTAGCCCTCGCCTCACACACACGGACATTTCGTCCCCCACCGTCCGGACGTGTCCGCCTTTCCCCGCTGCCCCGCCAGTCCGGAGCTGCCACGCGGGCGCCGCCATGTCCCGGCCACCAGCCAGCGAGCTCACATGGGCTCTCCGGCCCGGCCACCCGCCACCTACTGAAGGCCCTCCACACCGACCACACCGCCTTCACCCACACTGGCCGCCTGCTCACTGGCCGACTCGACCACTGCCTCCGCTGCCCCGCCGCCTCCGCCCCCCACTCACTGCCACTGAGCTGCCACGCCTGGGCGC
Organism: Aegilops longissima; assembly: GCA_021605205.1. Lineage (NCBI taxonomy): Eukaryota > Viridiplantae > Streptophyta > Magnoliopsida > Poales > Poaceae > Aegilops > Aegilops longissima. Next base: position 33,497 of record JAHIAM010006094.1, on the reverse strand, counting down.
CTGCCGCCTTGCCGCTGCCTCCTCCGCTGGGCCTCATTGTCGCCCTCGCCTCCCGGCGATCTCGGTTCACACAATACCAGATCTGATCCTAACCCGAGGTTGATTCAAATCCACTAAGTCTCGAATCAGTAATTATCATGCCATATTCATCATGCCAAAACTCTCTGCATATTGCTCGGTTTCGTGTGTGTAATATGTCAAATTGTTCGTCTCGACGAGTACATCATTTCATCTCATTTCATCATTTACATTTGAGCTCATCTTGATGCCCGAAATGCTGTTAGAAGAGGGCTATGTGATGTTAGTTTCAGATTCTTATCAGAACATGCACTTTTGTCATTTTTTCCATGATTGATGTGTGCACCCTATGAACTTGAGTCCTACATGTGTTTTGTAATATGCCATGCCATATTTATAGGAGTGTATGCCATGTATTTTTCTGATCTATGTGGTGACTAGAACAAGCATGCAAACTAGGCTTGATGTTGCTGATTTCAGCCCTGCTCACTGATATTTTTATGCCATGTAAACTTGATGCTACCGAGAGATCCATGCTTATTTTGAGATACTTCAGTAAGGATGTTTTGAACATATGGTTATTCTCTATCCATACATGCCCTTGTTTGCAATTATGGAGTGCCATAGCTTGAGTCAATCGAGCTCTACTTTTGCTATAAAATGTTTCGGCAGGTTGTTTACATGTTATTCAATTTTGCCAAGGTTGTTGTAGTTGATCCGTATGCTATGATGTTGTTCTTGCCATGTATAGCTTCTGTGCCATGTCTTATTACTTTTGGTTGCCTTGCCATGCCATGTATTGCTCTGTGGTGAGTGGTTCAAGCTCACCAACATGCCTACTTATTGTTATTCCTGCCATGTGTGAATCTGTAATATAACTTGCTATGTTTACGTGGTGCCATCATATTTTATGATCCTTTGTGGCTCATGGTCAGTAAAGGACTTTTGTTCTATGCAATTAGTAGATTCATGCCATGCCTTTGTTTTCCATGTTAAGTTCCTGTAGCATGTTATTTCTACTAAAGTCTGAAACTGTTATTATTTGCAATCTTGCCATGTCATTTTGAGCATGTTCTAGTGATTTCTGGAGATAGCTCAGTGTTCATGTTTTGTCATGCTTTACCTGTACTTCATGCCCATGCCTTTTGTTTTTATGTTGAGTTGTTGTAGCATAGTGTTTTGATGCTTGCAATATGCCTAGTTGCTGTTTTAGACAGATTGTTGTCATGACTTGTATATAGTGTATGTGTTGAACTGCTGTTCGCTTTTGAGTGTGCTTTATATGAAACTTGCTTGATTTTGCATGTAGTCTCATATTATCATGTTGCATCCTTGTTTTGAGGTGTTTGTTTGATGTTTGTATGCATTTTGCATCAATGCCATACTTATATTGTTTTGCTCATATCTTCTAGGCCGAGTCTCAATCTAATGAACTTTATATGTAACTTGACTAGAATTTCGTGTAGATCATCATGGTGCATCTTAACTTTCTGTTTAACAACTTGAACATAAGATTTATTCAGATCTGGACCAATTTCGAAATTTGCATATGAGGACTTATCGGAATTGTTATATGTTGTTTCCGGCCTCATTTAAACTTGCTTTGATGTGTTGCTCTTGTTTATTCAGATCTAGTTTTGTCATGTATCATGCTTGTTGTGCATCATGCCTTGTTCATGCGTGGTGTGTTTACCATGTTGTGTGCTTCTTCTTGTTAGTTCCTGCTTGCTATGATCGTGAGGATTCGCTCGCTCACGCTTGGTTCGCTTCATCCGCTCGTCTTCTTCATGGACTCTTTCTTCTTCCTAGCGGGATTTCAGTGCAAGATGACCGCTACCCTGGATCTCACTACTATCATTGCTATGCTAGTTGCTTCGTTTCTATCGCTATGCTGCGCCACCTATTACCTGTTTATCAAGCCAATCCCAAATTGCCATGTCAGCCTCTAACCTTTTGCACCCTTCCTAGCAAACCGTTGTTTGGCTATGTTACCACTTTGCTCAGCCCCTCTTATAGCGTTGTTAGTTGCAGGTGAAGATGAAGTTTGTTCCTTGGTGGAACATGGAGATGTTGTTCCTTGTTGGAACATGTTTACTTGTTGGGATATCACAATATATCTTATTTAATTAATGCATCTATATACTTGGTAAAGGGTGGAAGGCTCGGCCTTATGCCTGGTGTTTTGTTCCACTCTTGCCGCCCTAGTTTCCGTCATATCGGTATTATGTTCCCGGATTTTGCGTCCCTAACGCGGTCGGATGATTTATGGGACCCCCTTGAAAGTTCGCTTTGAATAAGACTCCTCCAACAAGGCCCAACATTGGTTTTACCATTTGCCTCACCCAGCCCTTTTTCCCTCGGGTTTTCGGAGCCCAAGGGTCATCTTTATTTTAGCCCCCGAGCCGTGCTCCTTCGAGTGTTGGTCCGAAGCGGCAGATCATGGGCCACCACGGGCAACTCGAGGGCTGGTTTTACTCAGAGGTTGACCTATCCGTGTGCCCTCGAGACCGAGATATGTGCAGCTCCTATCAGATTTGTCGGCACATCCGGGTGGCTTTGCTGGTCTTGTTTTATTGCTGTCGAAATTTCTTGTAGCCGGATTTCGAGACTGATCGGTCTTCCCGGGAGAAGGAATATCCTTCGTTGATCGCGAGAGCTTATCATGGGCTTGTTGGGACACCCCGTAGGGTATAAACTTTCGAGAGCCGTGCCTGCGTTATGTGGCAGATGGAATTTGTTAATATCCGTTGTAGTAAACTTGAAACAAACTCTTCTAAAATACACCAACCGTAAAGCGAATCGTGAGTGTCTCTTTTTCGGGTTGATCGAGAGGAGAACACGGTTTCGGGTTATGTCCGACGAAGTAGGAGTTCAGGATCACTTCTTGATCATTACTAGTTGACGACTGCCTTTGTTTCTCTTCTCGCCTCATTTGCGTATGTTAGCCACCATATATGCTTAGTCGCTGCTGCAACCTCACCACTTTACCCCTTCCTTTCCCATTAAGCTTTGCTAGTCTTGATACCCATGGTAATGGGATTGCAGAGTCCTCGTGGCTCACAGATTACTACACCACCAGTTGCAGGTGCAGGTTTGCGATGATCATGACGCGAGAGCGATGCTTGCTTGTTTTGGAGTTCTTCTTCTGCTTCTTCTTCGATCGTGGATAGGTTCCGTGTCGGCAGCCTTGGCTAGCAGTGGTGGATGTCGTTGAGCTTGTTTATGTTTCATCCGTAGTCGGATGTTGATCTTGTATATGATGTTGTTGTATTCTTGTGGCATTTGTGCCCTATGTATGTATCCCCATCTATTATGTAATGTTGATGTAATGATATCCACCTTGTAAAAGCGCTTTCAATATGCGGTCTATCCTTGGTGGGACCTTCGAGTTCCTTTTGGATAGGGTCGATATTTTGCGTGACAAGTTGGTATCGAGCCTCGACCGACCCTAGGAGCCCCTTGATTGATCGTAGTTTTGGCCGTTGTTGAATCTAGAAGAAAACAGTTTTCGGAGTCTAGTTATATCGAGAGTAGGATTTCTTTACTCCTCAGCCCTTCGTCAGCTTCTAGTGAGGAATCTTGACGAGGTGTTTTGAATTACTTCTCTTCCTTCAAATTTTCTTTAGGATCACGCAGTTGGTTTCCGATCGCTGGTTCTCATCTCTTTTCATCCGTGCATTTCGCTGTTGACTCGAGCCTCTTCTTCTTTGCCAAGTTCAATCCTCGCTTGTTTTTCTTTTCCCACCCGCCTCCCTTCTTCCTCTCGAACCGGAGTCCGTAATTGAGTATCCATCCTACTCGTATAAGTCTTTGCTTTCTTTCCTCAATGATTTCAACCGTGTTTTCTCTCCAAGTTATTCGTCGATTCTCCCCTCCACTTGCCTTTGTTTTCCCGCCCTCCCACCCTTTTCTTCCCGGAGTTTGCCTCTCTCCCGACCATCTATTTCATTCGTGTGGAGCCTCTTCAGTCTTCCCTCAATTATTTCAACCGGTGAATTCTCGTCTTGTTCGTCATTCTTCATCCCTTTCTTTTTCCGTGCACTCAATTCAAGTTTTTCGGTTGATCTTATTCTTTTCCTCGCTCAAGTGTTTTCCTTGCTCGCTCGCTCTCGCTAGTTATCCTTCCGGAGTGTTCAAGACATCTCAGAAGATTCATCTGTGTTCCAATTAATTCGAGGTTGTCACCCCAGTCCAATATTTCATTTGTTCCGGTGCATCATCTATCTGTTTATCATCCCTTTTCAACGGTGTTTTCCTTTAGTGGGCCCTAACCCACAGGTCTTTTCCCAGGATCTTACCTGACTCTTCTAATTTCCCCGGAGTTATTCCCAAATTCTTTTCAAGTGTGACGTAAGAATGAATATCATCAGTCACTTGCCTTTTCCAATATCGATTTCGAATCATTTCATTGTTGGCTCAACCTCTTCGCTTTTCATTCTCCCGGAGTATCTCAGCAATTTTGTTGGTGTTTATCGTCATTCTTGAAGCTCAAGAAGAGTTCCTTCAAAATCTTGTCCATTCTCCCGAGATTCATGTGCTAGCTCGATGTTATCCTATCAAATTGTTTCAAGTCATGCAAACTCTTTTCATCCATCCGAGTATTTCAGGAGTTGTTTTCCGCCTCGATCATCCGAGGTCATCTTTTGGATTATTTCTCCGCTTCAAGTTCTCAGCCCGCTCGCTCTTATATTTGTACCGTGCCTAGTTCAGTTCTCTTTTCCCCAAATCCCTCAAGTATCTTTGTGCTTTTCTAATTCTTCCCGTGATTCATTCTCTTCGTCACCATTTCCAATTCTTACGGTGGTTCGCTCAAGATTCTTTTCTTTGATTATCATATTAATTCATTCGTTTTTTCCAATCCTACCGTGGTTCATGAAGACCTTCCTCAAGTTTTGTGCTATTTTCCCTTAATTCTTTTTCAAGAAGAATAAGTAGTATGCAAAAATCCATTGCTTGTCATCAATTTAATTTGATGAAGGATAAGCATACAATAAATCTTATTCTTATTTCATCCAAGTGTTTAATCCCTTCCTTCAGAGTTTGTTCGTGAGGAATAAATTCTAGTTCCAAGTCTTTCCATCTTTTATTTTCCAGAGTTCAATTATTTCCTCGGCCATTTCGTCGGAATCCTCCATCTAATTCATCGCAGGCTCATCTTATTCTTTCTTCCTTCATTCTATCTCATCATCCTTTTTGTTACCGGAGTTCTTCACGGTGGCTCGTCATGATTTAATTCATTCTTCAAGTGTTCATCAAGATTTTGTTGCTGGAGTTCAAGTATCTTTCTTCTCGATCTCAAGCGCAAATAATTCTTCATTTTCTTTGAAGTGAAGTTTTGCATTTCTTCGCTCTTCTAAGCTATCAAATCATTTCCATTCGTGGTCGGTTATCACCTTATGGTTTTGAGATGTTACCTATAAGTCCACATCAAGTTTATTCTTTCGTTGTTGATTTTCTCAACAACTCCGCTCAACCTTTCCTTCTAAGTTCTTTTCATTCAAATTCTTTCAATTCTTCCGAGGCATTGCGTTGTTTATCTCACAAGTGTCATTCCATCCTCTTAAGCTCATGTTCTATTCTTTCCTTGTTCAACCGGTGTGCTGCCTAAATCCTTTCAGATTATTCGCTTTTTTTCTCATTCTAACCACTCCGTTAGAACGAGTTGTTTCATAGTCTATCTGATTCAGTGAGCTTTTGATTCTCGCCTTTCTCGTCGTTCCTCTCTTTTCTCGAGTGCTCTCGATTCTTTGCTTCTTCTCTTGAGTTCTTGTTTCACCTCATCCCTTTTTCCCTTCCGTCTCGGTCCTAAGATCTCGGGACGAGATCTCTTTTTAGTGGACGAGTGTTGTAACGCCCCGGATTCGATGCGCCAGGTGTCCGCCAGTTATTCGCCGTCGTTGCCATGTCATTTTCTCACGTGTTGCACTTTTCCATGTCATCATCTGCATTTCATATCATGTCATCATGTGCATTTCATTTTGCAAACGTGTTCGTCTCATGCATCCGAGCATTTTCCCCGTTGTCCGTTCTGCAATCCGGCACTCCTATGTCCCCCGGCGCCTTTTTACCTCTTTTTTTCGTAAAGGGTGTTAAATGGTCTCGGAATGGACCGAGGTTTGTCAAGCGGCCTTGGTATAGCACCGGTAGACCGCCTGTCAAGTTTCGTGCCATTTGGAGGTCGTTTGATACTCCAACGGTTAAACGGGTAACCGTAAAAGCTCTCTTTGTCTTGCATCCCAACACCCTTTTCAAAGTGGCCCAAAACCCACCTAACTCCCCTCCATGCTCTCGGTCGTTCGATCACGATCGTGTGGGAGAAAACCACACCTCATTTGACTCTCCTAGCTCCCTCTACCTATAAATATGTGATCCCTCCGGATTTTTCACAGTCCAACCCTAGCCCCTGCCTCCTCGCTGCCACGGACATTTCGTCTCCGCTGTCCGGACGTGTTCGCTTCTTCCCGCACGCCCCCGCCAGTCCGAGCTGCCACTGCGCTGCTGCCTCCTCTGGCCACCAAGACGCTGAGTCTGCTGGGCCCTCCCTGCCCGGCCGCCACCACGCCTGAAGGCCTCCTCACGCCAGCTCACCGCTGCTGCATTGCTGCCCACACATGCTGGGCACAGGCTGGTCACTGCCTCTGGCACGACCACGGCTGCCAGCCAGCCTCCGCCTGCCCTCCCCTCCCCACTCACTGGCCACCGAGTTGCCAGCCTGGCTCACAGCCGCCTCGCCCATGGCCTCCTCCGCTGGGCCTCATTGCCGTCTCGCCGCCCCGGTGATCTCGGTTCACACCAGCCCAGATCTGATCCTAACCCGAGGTTGACTCCTCCAAAATCCACTAAGTCCCGAATCTGTAATTATCATGCCATATTCATCATGCCAAAACTCTCTCGTGATATTGCTCGGTTTCGTGTGTAATATGTCAAATTGTTCGTCTCGACAAGTACATCATTTCATCTCATTTCATCATTTACATTTGAGCTCATCTTGATGCCCGAAATGCTGTTAGAAGAGGGCTATGTGATGTTAGTTTCAGATTCTTATCAGAACATGCACTTTTGTTATTTTTTCCATGATTGATGTGTGCACCCTATGAACTTGAGTCCTACATGTGTTTTGTAATATGCCATGCCATCTTTACAGGAGTGCATGCCATGTATTTTTGTGATCTCTGTGGTGACTAGCACAAGCATGCAAAATAGGCTTCTTGATGTTGCTGATTTCAGCCCCTGTTCTGCTGATATTTTTATGCCATGTAAACTTGATGCTACCGAGAGATCCATGCTTATTTTGAGATACTTCAGTAAGGATGTTTTGAACATATGGTTATTCTCTATCCATCCATGCCCTTGCTTGCAATTATGGGGTGCCATAGCTTGAGTCAAACAAGCTCTACTTTTGCTATGAAATGTTTCCTGGCAGGTTGTTTACATGTTATTCAATTTTGCCATGGTTTTTGTAGTTGATCCGTATGCTATGATGTTGTTCTTGCCATGTATAGCTTCTATGCCATGTCTTCTTACTGTTGGTTGCCTTGCCATGCCATGTATTGCTCTGTGTGTGAGTGGTTCAAGCTCACCAACATGCCTACTTATTGTTGTTCCTGCCATGTGTGAATCTTTAATATAACTTGCTATGTTTACGTGGTGCCATCATATTTTATGATCCTTTGTGGCTCATGGTCAGAAAGGACTTTTGTTCTATGAAATTAGTAGATTCATGCCATGCCTTTGTTTGCCATGTTAAGTTCCTGTAGCATGTTGTTTGATAGCTCTAAACATTGCAACCTCGATGTTATTTCGCTAAAGTCTGAAATGTTATTATTTGCAATCTTATGCCATGTCATTTTGAGCATGTTCTAGTGATTTCTGGAGATAGCTCAGTGTTCATGCTTTGTCATGCTTTACCTGTACTTCATACCCATGCCTTTTGTTTTTACGTTGAGTTGCTGTAGCATAGTGTTCTGATGCTTGCAATATGCCTAGTTGCTGTTTTAGATGATTGTTGTCATGACTTGTATAGAGTGTATGTGTTGAACCGCTGTTCGCTTTTGAGTGTGCTCTATATGAAACTTGCTTGATTTTGCATGTAGTTTCATATTATCATGTTGCATCCTTGTTTTGAGGTGTTTGTTTGATGTTTGTATGCATTTTGCATCAATGCCATACTTATCTTGTTTTGCTCATATCTTCTAGGCCGAGTCTCAATCTAATGAACTTTATATGTAACTTGACTAGAATTTCGTAGATCATCGTGGTGCATCTTAACTTGCTGTTTAAAAACTTGAACATAAGATTTATTCAGATCTGGACCAATTTCGAAATTTGCATATGAGGACTTACCGGAATTGTTATATGTTGCTTCCGGCCTCATTTAAACTTGCTTTGATGTGTTGCTCTTGTTTATTCAGATCTAGTTTTGTCATGTATCATGCTTGTTGTGCATCATGCCTTGTTCATGCGTGGTGTGTTTACCATGTTGTGTGCTTCTTCTTGTTAGTTCCTGCTTGCTATGATCGTGAGGATTCGTTAGTTCACGCTTGGTTCGCTTCATCCGCTCGTCTTCTTCATGGACTCTTTCTTCTTCCTAGCGGATTTCAGGCAAGATGACCGCTACCCTAGATCTCACTACTATCATTGCTATGCTAGTTGCTTCGTTTCTATCGCTATGCTGCGCTACCTATTACCTGTTTATCAAGCCAATCCCAAATTGCCATGTCAGCCTCTAACCTTTTGCACCTTCCTAGCAAACCGTTGTTTGGCTATGTTACCGCTTTGCTCAGCCCTCTTATAGCGTTGTTAGTTGCAGGTGAAGATGAAGTTTGTTCCTTGTTGAACATGGAGATGTTGTTCCTTGTTGGAACATGTTTACTTATTGGGATATCACAATATATCTTATTTAATTAATGCATCTATATACTTGGTAAAGGGTGGAAGGCTCGGCCTTATGCCTGGTGTTTTGTTCCACTCTTGCCGCCTCTAGTTTCCGCCATATCGGTATTATGTTCCCGGATTTTGCGCCCCTAACGCTGGTCGGGTGATTTATGGGACCCCTTGACAGTTCGCTTTGAATAAGACTCTCCAAAGAAGGCCCAACATTGGTTTTACCATTTGCCTCACTAGCCCTTTTTCCTTGGGTTTTGAGCCCAAGGGTCATCTTTATTTTAGCCCCCGGCCAGTGCTCTCTTCGAGTGTTGGTCCGAACTGGCAGATCATGGGCCACCACGGGCAACTCGAGGGCTGGTTTTACTCAGAGGCTGACCTATCCGTGTGCCCCGAGACCGAGATATGTGCAGCTCCTATCAGGATTTGTCGGCACATCCGGGCGGCTTTGCTGGTCTTGTTTTATTGCTGTCGAATGTCTTGTAGCCGGATTCCGAGACTGATCGGTCTTCCGGGAGAAGGAATATCCTTCGTTGATCGCGAGAGCTTATCATGGGTTGTTGGGACACCCCGTGGGGTATAAACTTTCGAGAGCCGTGTCTGCGTTATGTGGCAGATGGGAATTTGTTAATATCCGTTGTAGTAAACTTGAAACAAACTCTTCTAAAATACACCAACCGTAGCGTGAACCGTGAGTGTCTCTTTTCGGGTTGATCGAGAGGAGAACACGGTTTCGGGTTATGTCTCGACGAAGTAGGAGTTCGTGATCACTTCTTGATCATTACTAGTTGACGACTCGCCTTTGTTTCTCTTCTCGCCTCATTTATGCGTATGTTAGCCACCATATATGCTTAGTCGCTGCTGCAACCTCACCACTTTACCCCTTCCTTTCCCATTAAGCTTTGCTAGTCTTGATACCCATGGTAATGGGATTGCAGAGTCCTCGTGGCTCACAGATTACTACACCACCAGTTGCAGTGTGCAGGTTTATGATGATCATGACGCGAGAGCGATGCTTGCTTGTTTTGGAGTTCTTCTTCCGCTTCTTCTTCGATCAGGGATAGGTTCCAGTGTCGGCAGCCTGGGCTAGCAGGGTGGATGTCGTTGAGCTTGTTTATGTTTCATCCGTAGTCGGATGTTGATCTTGTATATGATGTTGTTGTATTCTTGTGGCATTTGTGCCCTATGTATGTATCCCCATCTATTATGTAATGTTGATGTAATGATATCCACCTTGCAAAAGCGCTTCAATATGCGGTCTATCCTTGGTGGACCTTCGAGTTCCTTTTAGATAGGGTCGATATTGGGCGTGACACGGTATTCTACTCGTAGCTATCCGATAGGTGTTGCTTGCATCGACGCAACTCTTTACGTCAACTCTTTATCACCTCCATAATCGAGAAACATATCCTTATAATTTTGATCGATATCCGGTGATCCACCTTGATCACCTTTGTATTTCTTCTGCCGACGTGTGGCAAGGCACACATCCGGTGCGATACACAAGATAGCATACTATGGAGCCCACGCCTACATAGGGACGACCTTCGCCCTTTCTCTCTATTCTGCCGTGGTCGGTCTTTAGTCTTACTCAATACTTACACCTTATTACACAGCCAAGAACTCCTTCTCCGCCGATCTATTTTGAACTCCTTCAAAATCTTGTCACGGTATGCACTCATTTGAAAGTACTATCGTTTATTTTGATCTATCCTTATAGATCTTGATGCTCAATGTTCAAGTAGCTTAATCCAGGTTTTCCCTTGAAAAACAATTTGCAAATAACCCTATATGCTTTCCATAAATTCTAAATCATTTCTGATCAACAATATGTCAACAACATATACTCATCAGAAATTCTATGGTGCTCCCACTCACTTCTTTGGAGATACAAGTTTCTCATAAACTTTGTATAAACCCAAAATCTTTGATCATCTCATCAATGTGTATATTCTAACTCCGAGATGCTTACTCCAGTCCTTAGAAGGATTGCTGGAGCTTTGCATACTTGTTAGCATCTTTTAGGATTGACAAAACCCTTCTGGTTGTATCACATGCAACCTTTCCTCAAGAAATTTTCCGAGGAAACAATGTTTTGACATCTTATCTGCAAGATTTCATAAATAATGCAGTAACTGCTAATAAGATTCCGACAGACTCTTAGCATCACTAGAGTGAGAAAGTCTCATCATAGTCAACTCCTTGAACTTGTCAAAACATCTTAGCGACAAGCTGAGCTTTCAATGGTGACTGCTGTCAAACCGCGGATCTCGGTAGGGGTCCCAATCGTGCCTAGGCGGATGGTAACAGAGACAAGGGACACGATGTTTTACCCAAGTTCGGGCCCTCTTGATGGAGGTAAACCCACGCCCTGCTCGATTGATATTGATATTGTGGATGTTTACAAGAGTGGATCTACCACGAGATCAAGGAGGCTAAACCCTAGAAGCTAGCCTATGGTATGATTGTAAGGGTTGTTGTTCGATAGTCCCACGGATTAGAGCCATCCGTTTATATAGACACCGGAGAGGGCTAGGGTTACATAGAGTCGGTTACAATGGTAGGAGATCTACATATCCAGACGCCAAGCTTGCCTTCCACGCCAAGGAAAGTCCCATCCGACACGGGAGAAGTCTTCAATCTTGTATCTTCATAGTCTTGGAGTCCGGTCGATGACGATAGTCCGCCAATGATAGTTCGGTTGATGATGGTAGTCCGCTATCCGGACACCCCTAATCCAGACTCCTCAAGAGCCCCTCGAACCAGGCTTCAATGACGATAAGTCCGCGCAGATGTTGCTTGGCATTGCAAGGCGGGTTCCTCCTCCAATGATAGAAGATAGTGAACACCGTGATAGTGTCCGCTCGCAAAATAAATTCCACGCTCCACCGTGAGAGAGAATAATAATATATACACAAGTTCAATTTGTCGACGCTTTTGTGGCATGACGCCACACCACTACCAAGCCATTACTTGAATTGTTTTTTACTCTACCACCTCAGCGATTTAGCGAAGCGGTTTCTTGGCACGCCTTGTCGAAGCAGTAGATCGTGTTTCCTTAATCCGGGATTCTCATCAATACGGACGTAGTAACTCCAATCACGCTTGTTCGCCACGCCTCTATCGGCGTAGTCCCGAACGGTCACGGAGACGGCTCTTGGTATTCTCCTCTTATAACGGGACCAAGGCTCGCTTTTTTCTTCAATCCTTCATAGAATCCTCTCCCCGCCTCCAAGTTCCAGCACCTAGAGCTCCAGATTCGAAGCGCCATGGACTTCCAACGATGACCGGTTCCAACCTCCAGGGTCGGTGGATGCCTCCTCCGCCACGGAGGAGGACGGCGAAGCTGTGGAGGCCAAGCACTGTCTTACGAGATTTCAGACAGGTTGCTCGCCAAGGGCAGGCCATCCCCACCCCCGAGCCCGCGAGTATGTCGCTTTTGTATCCCACTCCGCCGGGGTTTAGGCTTCCGATGGATCCTTTTGTGAGAGGGCTCATGTTTTACTATGGGTTGGAATTCCACGATTTGGCTCCGAGTCCATCCTCCATATTTCCGCATTTATTGTCGCTCATGGCCTTCCTCCGCTGCCACCCTCACTTCGCCTGTGTCTCAAGACCTTTAATGTGGCGCCAAGATGATCTGGGGCGCTGCGGAGTGTGGCGGGCGGCCATAAGCAGAGGGCCGATGCCCTGCGGGTCTACTGCTCCTTCCAAGAGGAGCTCGCCTGTGGCAGCAAGAGTGGTTCTATATTACCGCTCCGAGGGGCCGCAAACAAAAGCCGCCGCTCTTATTCCGCCTGGGACCTCCACAACGGTTGATGTCGTGGTCAACCAAGGGCTCGACTGGGGCCGCCAAAGGACGTGCCCCTACCGCAGGGTCGATTCGAGATCTCCTAACGAGGGAGATCGATATGGTGGTGGTGACGCAGGTTATGCTGATTAGGCGCCTCCTGCCCTCGCAAACGCCGCCTCTCCAGCTATGGGAGTTCAATCCGAGGGTCCACGGATTCTTCAACACTTCATGGGTATGACACCTCGAGATGTACAATTATTCTTCGGATCGCAGGAGGTGCGTCCGAATTGACCGAGGATGCTAGTCTGCTGCAATCGCCTTGATACTCAAGTAAGTAGTTCCAGTCCGACATACCGCTTGTTTGCCTTTCGATGATTCGCTTTATGACCAATTTCCTTCTACACAGGAGTGGATAGCGAAGCAAAATTGATACGGTGTCCGCCCCTCCCCGAGACCGCTACGGATCCCGTGGCTGGTCCGGATGCTTGAGGTTGCGCCTTTAGAGGAAGGTGAGGGGGAAGCAGGAAAGCTACTGCCTCGCCTAAGGAGGTTCTTGAAAGAGGGGATCGAGAATCCTCCCTCCAAGGGGAGAAGAGGACTGCCTCCGAGGACCCGAGGGCAAAGCCCCTAAACAGGGAAGAAATTCGCCAGAGGGTCCTGCGTCCGGGAGGCCCCGCCGCACAATCTCCCTTAATGAGTCAGCCTCCAACGAGCCGTAAGTAGAAAGAAAGGAGTATTATAATAAGGGACATCCTTATTTGTGCTTCCGAGGATAACTAAAGTTTTTACCTTGTAGTTCGGATCTCCGCCCTTGCAGATGAGCTCGCTTCGGGGACCTTCGTCCGAGATGATAGAGAGCGAGACGCCCGTCTGGGCGCTGCTTGATAGGGCGGACGAGCCTGAAGTGTCGCCACGGAGGGAGCTCCCGGTTTGGCAAAGCCGATAGTTCGGGCGCCAATCGGTGTACGGTCAAGGATCTGCTTGAGAAGGTGTTCTATCTCGTAAGATCAGCACGCATTGATGAGCATGGTGATTGAAAGGATTTCGTCCGCCGAAGGCGGTTGCACGATGCCGCCAGAGTTTATCGGCGGGTTTGAGGTACGTAAAATGACACACCTTTTTAACAGTTTTGCATATAGAATGCGCCTCAGATAGATAGTAGCCCCGAGACTCGGTAGGTTGTCGAAATCGACAGCGCGTCGAGGATCAAAATCGCAGGTTTGAATTGCCGCCGTGCCGATGTAGGTGGCGGGTCGTCCGGGGCCAGCCGGATCGATGGAGTTGCTGAACTAAAGCGGCAACTCGATGCTGCGGATGCGGACATCACGCTGGTCAACAAAGCGACTTGATGAGTCGCAAGGTAAGTGTTATCGCGCGTCACTTGGTAAGGAAGCCAAGCCATCTCATTACAACATGTGCGTGAAATGCGATAGTGCCGCTGTTGCGGAGAGCCTTTCGGGCCAACTTGCTCAAGCCAAGGAGCAGGCCGTAGGAGTAATGCGCGGCCTCGAGGGCGGCCGAGGAGTTGGCGGCCGAAAGGGTCGCACACTGCCGGAGCAGGGAAGAGATAGCCGAAATGGCCGTGAAGTTAAAAGATGCTACCGACCGCAATGAGGCTCTTGGGAAGGAGCGCCTAGCAGGGCAAGAAGACTCGCGGAAGGTCACCGCCGGTTAAGAATGCCCGCCTGCAATGCGGGCTACGAAGGAAGAGCTGCGCCAGCCGATATTGTAGCTGGTAAGCCGCTTTCGCTGCCAAGGTTTACGGATCCAAAATATGCTCAGCTGGGCTAACTGTGGTGTCCGGAGGACCCTTATATGGACTTAGCAGCGAAAAGGCATATGCCGCAGCATTTTCGCCGTAGGATCACAAGACTAAGAGCTGTTTTGGTCTCAATTCCATAGTCCGGAGCGCTCACTCACGACCGATCGCTTGGCTGAGTGGGCTGAGCTAAATAGGTTGTCCGGCTTGCTATGACAGATATAGTGACCCATATCCGCCGGATAGGCCCCAGCCAAGAGTTACTTTGGCTTATTGCAGCAATTTCTTGGGGCGGTGTCGCATATCAAGGCGATGAAGCGGTCGGCCTGCATGAGGGTGCGCGGATGGCGCCGCCTGTGAAGACATATTGACAGAGAGAGATGCCACCGCTGTTGCAACCTCGGTTCGATGATAACCGCTACCCGCCGAGCACTATTTTGGCGAAGTCCTCGCGAGGTGCTCGTGTAATAGAGTCACAAAGGTTTCAAAAATGTTACGCTCAATGAACGCTTATATGATGTAAAACGATATTTATGATGTAAGCGCCTTTTATACTTGTGCTCAAGTAATAGAATATCTCCTATGCGGCCGCTCATGTATATGCGTGTATAACCCGAAAGATGGCAGTCGTCACTTCAGCCCCCACGCACAAGCAAAGCGGGTGTTCGCAAAAATAGCTGCTTTCACACTTAATCCGACGCCTCGGTCCTGTGAAGGAGGTGGTAGCGAGCAAACGAGGCAACCGGACTATAATGCTTTACACTTTCACTTAGCCATGGAGTTCGAGGGTGGGGCTACGACATAGCCTCGGGGCACCGGCCTCCGATTGGGCGCCAGATGTGCCTGGCCGAAACGACCTTCACAAAGTGGAGGAATCCTAAACATTCCCATGGTCGATCGAGTGGTTGACCAGCCTCTCGCCAGATCATGACAGCCAGTTTTTGGCTTTCATCGAGGTGCTCGCCAATTAACTGGGCACAATCGCAATAGTTCTCCGGAGCCGCTTAGCCGGCGATACGGAACGAAGGCAGCAAAACACAGGAGCCGAGCAAACCCAACATTTGACCAAAGACATGATTCGAGCTGATGCATATAAGGCCTAACTCGAGACGCCGAACACTCCGGAAGGTGTTCGGTCTTTATAATAGCGGGCAAAACAAAGCCCTAAGCCCCTTGTGTCCGTGTATCGGCAGGTTCTTTCGGCGCTGCCGATGCCAAAACGCCAGTCTCCACTCTGGTTATAATGATAAACCAGGGATTATAGCAACAAGAGACAGAAGAAAGGTTTATGTAGGGTCTTAGTCTTAAAGAGTCCTTGCAACGGGTCCCTACTGCATGTCTCACAGATGTGTCTCCAAGCAGCCGATCCTCGAACGGGTGTGCACGCTGTTCATCCGTAAAAAGAGAAGAACTTGGTTGGAAAAGAAATCGTATGAGAAAGTGCATAAAAATTGAAATATAGATTAAGAAAGCTGAGCCTATGCTAGCTCATTATGGCTTATATGTGCAAACCTCAGAAGGGATGTGCGGCTAGGTAGCCCTAGTTTATTTATTCCGGACTCGCCCAGCCGTGTCCGGGTCTCAAGCGACCTTTTAATGAAATGATGCCACGTGGACTGGCATTTTAGGCGAAGAGACGCAGAATGGTATTGCATTGAAGCGACGAAAGCTTCCCGTCCCCAGTGATGCTTGATAGCTACTTTTAAATGGGGCGACATGAAAGGTTAGCTTTTCTCGTTGAAAGTTTTCAGTGACCCCGACACAACTTCTAGTAATAATGAAACTATGCACTGGCGTAAGGGCCTCGCGCCACCCTTTAAAGGAAGTGCGGCTATGCCAATTGTAGTAGGGTCTATCCCAACTTATGGATTGTGTCCGGATATAGCAGGTTCAAGTCACCGCCGCCGGCCCATCAAAACCTGCGTAATTGCAGTCCATCTATTATGGGATCCAATATTAGGGCAGTCTATCCATGCTCCGGATACTTCGACTAATCCAGATGGTCGAAAGTGATTGGTTTTGACGTCCAATCTCGGTCCACTTGAGTGGATCGTATGACACTTGTCTTGGCGAAAGTGCCGTGTTGGCTTTCCGTATTATCACGTGAAGCGAAGTTTACTGTTTTGACTTCTTGTGGAAAGTCTTTGACTTCCGTGCTCGCTGGTGGGTTTCGCTATCGCCTCGCCGGGCGATCGAGCCCTTTGTGTCCGGGCGTTGAGTCTGTCGGACTGTTTAAAACCCAACAATTTCGTTGGTATGGTTTGCAGCCTTCCGAGGTATCAGGATTTGACATATCCGATCTAAATTTTTGTTTAAATTTGATAGCTCGCTCTGCTTTTCCTTAAGAGGCTGTGTTTTATTGTTTGGTCATGAAGTTTTGAATCCGGGCGTTGACCGCCGTGTCTTTGGGCTTTTTTTTTTATTCCGCGCTGGTCTTTCCTGCGCCGTGATTTCCGCTTCCATCTCCGATCTCGGATGTACTGGTCACTGGTGCTGCATCTTGCTAGCCAGTTGTCTTCTCCCGCGCAAAAGCGCCATGAGGCTTGTTAGCGCAGCCATTGTTCTTGGCTTCTCTTGCCGAGGTGTCTGGCAGCCATTCTGCCCTGGACGTTGTGTTTAAAAGCTGCTAGGCTTCCGCGTCCGACAATCGACTATTTGGTTCTTTTTGGTAAGGAACCTGTTCCAGAATTCTGCGCTACCGACTCTCCGGCTGTTGGGTTATATGACTCAGATCGCCTCAGATCCGGAGGGCGGACATAAGTCCCTTGAAAATTTGTTCAACGCCCCTCAAGCTCTTCCCAACTTCCAACAGTGTTTTCGGGAGGCTTTTGAGCCAATGCCGAGCTGGCCCTTTGAGCTTATGGGTAGGTATTTTATGGCGTGGAGATCATCTCCTAGCCATGTGTATCTGTAGTATGTAATCTTCTATCCAGACTCCGGGTCTGTTGTGCCGTCAGATGCCTCTATGTTTATGGGTTTGAACCCCGCTGGAAATTCATGATCCAGCACCTCATCGGTAAAACATAGCGGTGTGCGCGCCTCAGATTTAGGTGTGTCGCTGTCTTCAACACTTGTCGGTTGTGTTACTTCCTCGGGTCCTCTTTTTGGCCCGTAGATGGACCTAGTTGGGCCGTCTGCTTTCCTGTGATTATAATTGCTTGTGTGCGGCCCCGCTTGTCGCTTTGGGCCTGTCATCCGTCGCCCATCCGCCAGCGGCTTCTTTATTTTTGATTATGAAGGCTCTATGGCTTCCTCGTCAATTTCGCAGCAACTTGCGCTCGGTAGTTTTAGTTTGATGGCCATTGCCATATTTGTCTCAAGGGTCTTGAATACTTTGCTCCACTTCATTCTCGAGCGTGTCTTCGCTGTTTTGAGCTCCGCTTTGCTTTCTTCAAACTTCTTGCAGGGCGACGTTAGTCTTTGTGTATGTTCTATGATCCGTGTTGTGTCCGACTGTTGATTGCCCGCAGGTTGATTATCCGCTCGCCCTGTTCGTCAGTCCACCGGTTTTCCCTACTTATCGCTGGGTCGCTAGGAGGGCAGCTTTGATCGAGGCGGATTTAGGGCGCGCTTACGCCGCCGCTTTTGGTTCTTTATCGCGAGATTATCCTCCGCCGCTGCCCCGTTGTTCCTCGTTATCACTTCCCTTTGGGGTGTCCACCATGTATATGTCGATGACGAGTGGTCTTCCAAAGGTCTCAGACACCGGTTCTGGTAGTCTCCGCATCGCCGCCCATACCGCCGATGTCTTCGGAGTCGTAGTCAAGCGCCGGTTAAATCGCCGACGGTGGCTACGGCGGTGGTGGGTGGGTCTGAATTTCTTCGCCGTCTGCTGTCCCAACCATCCCGGCCGTAGTTCGCCAGGCTCTCCGGATAGCGAGATGCTTCAGTGAATTTATGATATCGCCAAGGGCGAAAAGAAAGATGTCCGCAGCGGTAAATTCCATGATCGGCGCCCAATCGGATTCGACCGCAGGGGCGCAGGAGGTTCGAGTCCGCAGGAGTCCGCACCCTGAGTCATGAGCTTTGCGCGGGACAAGGTAAGTGTTCGCCCATCGCCAGAGAAGTTGCAGCTCCCGAGGCGGTGTCCAGCCATTCGCCCTCGATCCGAGCGATCGGCTCCGACTATGAGTCGGAGCGGATTCGTAGCGGCTTCCAAGGTGCTGTCCGCGGCAGAGCTAGGTCATGCCCATCGTGATAGCGCTGCGCTTCGGGCTGTGGCTCAGGTCCATCAAGATCAAGTCCCCGCGATATCGGCCGTGAAGTTTAGGCTTCCAAACCTGACCGACGCCAGGGCGAGCTTTCGATTTGCTCCGTGATGGCCAAGTGAGTTGCTCCAGCAGCGAAGCCGCCAACACGAAGATCTGTCCGGGAGAAAAGTCTCACCCAGACTGCATCGTTGTTGATTGAAGAGGCCATCGCTTCATCGGTGACGACACGCAGGAACTCTCAATGAAAGCACCAATGTCGGTGTCAAACCGCGGATCTCGGTCGGGGTCCCGAATCTGCGCCTAGGCGGATGGTAACAGGAGACAAGGGACACGATGTTTTACCCAGGTTCGGGCCCTCTTGATGGAGGTAAAACCCACGCCCTGCTCGATTGATATTGATATTGTGGATGTTTACAAGAGTGGATCTACCACGAGATCAAGGAGGCTAAACCCTAGAAGCTAGCCTATGGTATGATTGTAATGGTTTTTGTTCGATAGTCCCACAGACTAGAGCCATCCGTTTATATAGACACCGGAGAGGGGTAGGGTTACATAGAGTCGGTTACAATGGTAGGAGATCTACATATCTCAGACGCCAAGCTTGCCTTCCACGCCAAGGAAAGTCCCATCCGACACGGGAGAAGTCTTCAATCTTGTATCTTCATAGTCTTGGAGTCCGGTCGATGATGATAGTCCGCCAATGATAGTTCGGCTGATGATGGTAGTCCGCTATCCGCACACCCCCTAATCCAAGACTCCTCAAGGACACATACCATCATTGTCTGCCTTCCTCTTAGAATCCATCTGCACTCCAACAGCCTTACGACCATCAAGTAGTTCTTCCAAAGTCTACACTTTGTTTTCACACATGGATCCTCTCACGGATTTTATGGCCTCGAGCCATTTGTCAAATCCGGCCGACCATCGCTTCTCCATAGCTCGTAGGTTCATTGTTTTCTAACAACATGACCTCCAAGAAAGGAGTACGTACCACTCTGTAGTAGTATGCATCCTTGTCGACCTACGAGGTTTGGTAGTGACTTGATCCGAAGTTTCATGATCACTATCATAAGCTGGCACTTCAATTGGTGTAGGCGCCATAGGAACAACTTCCTATGTCCTGCTACATACTAGTTGAAGTGATGGTTCATTAACCATATCAAGTCTCCACCATCCTCCCACTCAATACTTTCGAGAGAAACTTTTCCTCGAGAAAGGACCCGTTAGTAGAAACAATCCCTTTTGCTTCCGGATCTGAGATAGGAGGTATACCCAACTGTTTTTGGGTGTTCTATGAAGATGCATTTATCCGCTTTGGGTTCGAGCTTATCAAGCTGAAACCTTTTTCACATAAGCGTCGCAGCCCCAAACTTTTAAGAAACGACAGCTTAGGTTTCTCCAAACCATAGTTCATATGGTGTCGTCTCAACGGAATTGCGTGGTGCCCTATTTAAAGTGAATGTGGTTGTCTCTAATGACTAATCCATAAATTATAGTGGTAATTTGATAAGAGACATCATGGTATGCACCATATCCAATAGGGTGCAGTTATGATGTTCGACACACCATCACACTATGGTGTTCTGTGCAGTATTAGTTGTGAAAAATTTCCACAATGTCTTAATTGTGTGCCAAACTCGCAACTCAGATTCTCATCTCTATGATCATATCATAGACATCTTATCCTCTTATCACGATTTATCTTCAACTTCACTCTGAAATTACTTGAACCTTTCAATAATTCAGACTTGTGTTTCTCGAGTAAATATACTCTGTATCTACTCAAATCATCTGTGAAGTAAGAACATAACGATATCCATCAGCAGGCTCTCAAAGACTCATTGACTGCACACATCAAATGTATTACTTCCAACAAGTTGCTTTCTTGTTCCATTTTACTGAAAACGAGGCTTTCACCATCTTGCCCATGTGGTATGATTTGCATGTCTCAAGTGATTCAAAATCAAGTGAGTCCAAACGATCCATCTGCATGGAGTTTCTTCATGCGTATACACCAATAGACATGGTTCGCATGTCTCAATCTTTTCAAAAACAAGTGAGTCCAAAGATCCATCAACTTGGATCTTCTTCATGCGTTTTATACCAATATGACTCGAGTGGCAGTGCCACAAGTATGTGGTACTATCATTACTATCTTATATCTTTTGGCATGAACATGTGTATCACTACGATCGAGATTTAATAAACCATTTATTTTAGGTGCATGACCATTGAAGGTACTATTCAAATAAACAGAGTAACCATTATTCTCCTTGAATAACCGTGTTGCGATAAACATAATCCAATCATGTCTATGCTCAACGCAAATACCAAATAACAATTATTTAGGTTTAACACCAATCTCGATGGTAGAGGGAGCGTGCGATGCTTGATCACATCAACCTTGGAAACACTTCCAACACATATCGTCAGCTCACCTTTAGCTAGTCTCCATTTATTCCGTAGCTTTTATTTCGAGTTACTAACACTTAGAAACCAAACTGGTATCCAATACCCTGGTGCTACTAGGAGTACTAGTAAAGTACACATTAACATAATGTATATCCAATATACTTCTATCGACCTTGCCTGCCTTCTTATCTACAAAGTATCTAGAGTAGTTCCGCCCAAAGGACTGCTCCCTTATTACGTAAGCACTTAGTCTCGGTTTGGGTTCAACCTTGGTTTCTTCACTAGAGCAGCAACTGATTTGCCGCTTCATGAAGTATCCCTTCTGCCCTTGCCCTTATTGAAACTAGTGGTTTCACTAACCATCAACAATTGATGCTCCTTCTTGATTTCTACTTTCAAGTGCCAAACATCGCTAATAGCTCAAGAATCATCATGTCTATCCCTCATATGTTATAGTTCATCACGGCTATAGCAGCTTGGTGGCAATGACTTTGAGAAACATCACTATCTCATCCGGAAGATTAACTCCCACTCGATTCAAGTGATTGTTGTACTCAGACAATCTAAGCACAAGCTCAATGATTGAGCTTTTCTCCTTAGTTTGCAGGCTAAGAAAATCGCCGGAGGTCTTATACCTCTTGACATGGGCACGAGCCTGAAATCCCAATTTCAGCCCTCAAACATCTCATATGTTCTCATGACGCTTCAAATCGCCTTCGTGCCTCAATTCTAAACCGCTTAACATTACTGAACTATCACGTAGTTATCAAACGCGTATGTCGATGTTCGCAACATCCACAGACGACGCTCGAGGTTCAGCACACCGAGCGGTGCATTAAGGACATAAGTCTTCTACGGCAACGAGGACAACTCGCCATCGACCTAGTCCGCATAATTGCTACTATCAACTTTCAACTGAACTTTTCTAGGAACATATCTAAAACAGAGAACTAAAGTGTGAGCTATGACATAATTTGCAAAACCTTTTGACTATGTTCAGGATAATTAAGTTCATCTTATGAACTCCCACTTAGATAGACATCCCTCTAGTCATCTAAGTGATTACATGATCCGAGTCAACTAGGCCGTGTCCGATCATCACGTGAGACGGACTAGTCATCATCGGTGAACATCTTCATGTTGATCATATCTACCATACGACTCATGTCCTTTCGGTCTCTTGTGTTCCGAGGCCATGTCTGTACATGCTAGGCTCGTCAAGTCAACCTAAGTGTTTCGTGTGTGTAAATATGGCTTACACCCGTTGTATTCAAACGTTAGAATCTATCACACCCGATCATCACGTGGTGCTTCGAAACAACGAACCTTCGCAACAATGCACAGTTAGGGGGAACACTTTTCTTGACATTATTGCGAGGGATCATCTTATTTAAGCTACCGTCGTTCTAAGCAAATAAGATGTAAAACATGATAAACATCACATGCAATCAAAAAGTGACATGATATGGCCAATATCATTTTGCTCCTTTTAATCTCCATCTTTGGGGCGCCATGATCATCATCGCCACCGCATGACACCATTGTTCCATCATGATGATCTCCATCATCGTGTTCCATGAAATTGTCTCGCCAACTATTACTTCTACTACTATGGCTAACGGGTAGCAATAAAGTAAAGTAATTACATGGCGTTGTTCATTGACACGCAGGTCATCCAATAAATTAAGACAACTCCTATGACTCTCGCCATTGTCATACTCATCGACATGCAAGTCGTGATTCCTATTACAACAACATGATCAATCTCATACATCACATATCATTCATCACATTCTTTGGCCATATCACATCACATAGCATACCCTGCAAAACAAGTTAGACGCCCTCTAATTGTTGTTTGCATGTTTTACGTGGCTGCTATGGGTTTCTAGCAAGAACGCTTTCTTACCTACGCAAAACCACAACGTGATATGTCAATTGCTATTTACCCTTCATAAGGACCCTTTTCATCGAATCCGATCCGACTAAAGTGGAGAGACGGCACACGCTAGCCACCTTATGCAATAAGTGCATGTCACCGGTGGAACCTGTCTCACGAAGTGTACGTAAGGTCGGTCCGGCCGCTTCATCCCACAATACCGTCCGAAACAAGATTGGACTAGTAACGGTAAGCATATTGAACAAAATCAACGCCCACAACAACTTGTGTTCTACTCTGCATAGAGACTAAGCATAGACCTAGCTCGATACCACTGCTAGATCGAGCAGAAATTCAAAATTTTCTACGATCACCAAGATCAATCTATGGAGTAATCTAGCAATGAGGGAAGAGGAGTGCATCTACATACCCTTGAAGATCGCTAGTTGAAGCTGCTCAAGTGAACGCGGATGAAGGAGTCAGACTAGTAGCGATTCAGATCATGTTGATTCTAATCTAAGCTACCAACCACGGCGCCCGCTGCTCAACACACATGCAGCCCGTGACATCTCCCACGCCTTGATCCAGCAAGGGAGAAGGAGAGGTTAGAAGACTCCCCAGCAGCAAGACGACGACGGCAAGGCAGGGTGAAGGAGGAGCGAGCAGCATCCTGCAGGCTTCGCCAAGCACCGCAGGAGAGGAGGAGGACTTGGGAGAGGGAGGGCTGCGCCAGAGCTTGGGTGCGGCTGCCCTCCCACCCCACATATATAGGGGCAGGAGAGGGGCCCGCCCCTCAGATCCAATTTGAGGAGGGGCGGCGCCGGGGGGTTGCCTTGCCCCCAAGGCAAGGGCGCCTTTAGGGTTCCCCAACCCCAGGCGCATGGGCCCTAAGGGGAGGCGCCCAGCCCACTAAGGGCTGGTCCCTCTCCACAAACAGCCCATAGGGCCCTCCGAGGCAGGTGGACCCTCCCGTGGACCTCGAACCTTCGTGGTCCCAGATAATACCGTAACTCTCAATTATTCCGTGACCGTATGATGACTTCCCATATATAAATCTTTACTCGGATCATTCCGAACTCCTCGTGACGTCCGGATCTCATCCGGACTCAACAACATTTGGTAACCACGCACATCTATTCCCTATAACCCTAGCGCCATCGATCCTAAGTGTGTAGACCATACGGGTTCGAGACACGAGACATGACCGAGACAACTCTCCGCCAATAACCAACAGCGGATCTGATACCCATGTTAGCTCCTACATGTTCCACGATGATCTCATCGGATGAACCACGATGTCAACGATTCAATCAATCCCGTATTCAATTCCCTTTGTCTACCGGTATAGTACTTTCCCGAGATTCGATCACAAGATCTCGATACCTTGTTCAATCTCGCTATCGCAAGTCTCTTTACTCGCTCAGAACACATCATCCCGTGATCAACTCCTTGGTCACATTGCGCGATATGACGATGTCCTACCGAAAGGGCCCAGAGATACCTCTCCGTCACAAGGAGTGACAAATCCCAGATCGATTCGTACAACCCAATGCATACACTTTCGGAGATACCCAGAGTGTACCTTTATAGCCACCCAGCCACAGACGCTTTGGTACACCCAAAGCATTCCTACGATATCCGGAGTTGCACAATCTCATGGTCTAAGGAAATGATACTTGACATTAGAAAAGCTTTAGCATACGAAACTACACGATCTTTGTGCTAGGCTTAGATTGTCTTGTTCATCACATCATTCTCCTAATGATGTGATCCCGCTATCAACGACATCCAATGTCCATGGTCGGAAACCGTAACCATCTATTGATCAACGAGCTAGTCAACTAGAGGCTTACTAGGGACATGGTGTTGTCTATGTATCCACACATGTATCCGAAGTTTCCTATCAATACAATTATAGCATGGATAATAAACGATTATCATGAACAAGGAAATATAATAATAATAACTAATTTATTATTGCCTCTAGGCATATTTCCAACACCGAGGCTCCAAATGGAGAGGGCGAGAGAGTGAAGAGAGCAACCACAAGCGCTAAGGCTCCAACGTATATATATACGGAGAGAGAGTGAAGCGGCAAACCCTAGAAAACATTTTGACCAGTCAAAGAATCCTCCGCAAAAAATATGCTCAAGTGTAGTTATCGAACCCAAGACCTCAAGTTTGATGAGCTTAACAGGCTAACCAGCTACACAACCCTCCCGTTATGTTAAACAAGAGGAAAATAACCTTTATACGCTCCTGCATTCGCAGGACAGCATGCCGTGTTTTTTGTGTGTGTGGAGTCATTAGGATTTCAATCATAATCGTGTCATGTGGCTTTGGTGGTAAGACTATCCTCGTGGTGTAGAAATAAGTCAGCCTTAGTCACCTTACCTCTCTCCACGTAGTATGCTGGGTCCCACCAGTTAGAGGGTGAAACAAACAAATTAATAAGAAAATTAAAAGTGCCAGCGTGTATCTTACTACCTCACACATCTTGCTACTGCTCGAACACTGTCCAATTGATCCTCTGTTCGCCAATGCACTATTTTAAGTGAACTTATTATAACATGCACACAAATTTTGGGCACTTGTATTCGACTTAAGTCAAAAGCCACCGTGATCTCGATACTTAGTAATCCCTCCGCCTAGGTGTAATAAGTCACGTTAGAAGGTGCAACGACCAAGGTGCGTATGCAGCGTGTGTGTGTTTAACAGATGTGTGTGTTAGAGAGTGCGACAGATCGACCTACTCCTACAGAGATATGGTGTGTAGTGTACGATTTTAGCTGCGAGAGTCGGTGCATCCTCTCGATCCGGGCGTGTCTCGGTAGGGACATGCGGACAGCTGCCACGCCTCGCCTCCTCACCAGCCTGGCCCACCCAAAGCCGCCCATCGTCAAGGCTTTCCCGCCAAACGGTCAGCGCCTGGCCCAAAGAATCGGTGCCGATTCATGCCCGGGCAGAGCGGACGCGACCTCTCACCGTGCAAGAGTGATGGTTGCTTCATCCGTCCAACTTACTGATGGGTCTATGTGATTTTACGGCTCATTGTTCTTTATTACCGAGGTGGTAGGACCATTGATGTCTCACGCCGCGTAAAGGAGGTAGTAGATTACAATTTTCTTCATTCTTATAGCGGAGGAGTGCAAGAGCAGTGAAAACACGCTGGCTCAAGTGATTACATGGCCCACCTCACACTATCACCGCGACACCTAACTCTTTACATAGTACTCCTCCGCTCCTAAATATTACTAGATGAGTCCCTGCTGTCATGAACAACGGTATATCTCTCTCGGCAAAATTATCGATTTCATAGAACTAAAAAAATCTATAACCGCATGACAAATGTGGTAGCCAAACTAAATAAATTCCCATCATCATTTAGATCATCCCACGTAAGGAAAAAGATCAACCAACTCCTACTGATAATGGGATTATATTTTTCTTCTTGACATGTTAATGGGACTTAAAAGCTCACTTACATGCATGCTACCTGTGCATGCTTGCATGCGACATGTTGATGTGATTTAAAACCCACTCACATGCATGTGCCACGGTATTTCTGCATGCTTGCATGTGGATTAGTGCGGAGCCTCTCAACGCCTAGATCGACGGCTATTATGACTGATTTACTTCATCTAACTGCTACGCTAATTTTGATGATGTGGCTCAAGGAGAGGATAGAGAATTCTAGTAGTGGGGGCTAGCTATTACTAGTAGATAAGTATTTGTAGAGATTCCACTAGGTGAACTACATAATGGAACAAAATGAATGAATCTACACTTAAAATGCATCTATATACATCTGCATGTGGTTAATGGTGAAATCTCTACAAAGACTTATATTTAGGAACGGAGGAAGTACTAGTATAGTACTAGTACCTACTGTAATTTGTCGTAGATAAATTTGTACAATGCTATGAAGCTTCCAGCCTCTGTTACATGTATCTTAAGGCCCAAGGTTGCTCCTTGCAACATTTCATCACATACAAAGGAGCCTAACAAGCATGCTATTGCATCTCAATGATTGATGATCATAGCAATATAGTATTCCCTCCGCTCCAAAATAAGTGTCTCAACTTTGTGCAAAATTTAGTACAAAGTTGTACTACTACTAAAGTTGACACTTATTATGGAACAGAGGCAGCTAAAGAAAAAAACGATCCATGCAGTCCTTAGCCCTTAACCGGTGAACCCTAACCAGGCTTCAATTTGCTGGCAACGTTCGAGATTCCTAATAAATGAAGTTTGCAACCTTTTGACCATCAGATCATTTTGTGCAGTTTCACCAAAATCGAGATGAGCATCCCTGTGGCAAAGAAATTGAAGAAGCGTGATTAGAATAAGATTACTAGGACTAGTTGATGAGACATAAACTCATCACAAATACAGACGAGAAGCCAGAGAGGTATTAGGTACAAAGGGCAAAGAAGTAGAGAAATATCCACAGGAGTGATGTGGGCAGCTGGAGCAGCAGTGCCGGCTGTAAAGGGAGTTGTACCCGAGGGACGAGCTCAACCTTGAGGAGGGCGGCGGAGGCGGCAACTGCCCACGCCAAGCAAAGGAGCAAGGGACGAAGGCAACCTCACCAGCTTTGTGAGAGAGAACGGCGGGTACCCCAGATCGACATGCCGACAAGGATCTTCGCCGGCGACGGCCACCGATCTACACTAAGAATCCACCCTTCCCCAAGCGGACGTGATCCGCCGGATGTTAGAGATGTGGCCACAACTGCTTTGTGCGAGAGAGTGTGAAGAGAGCAACCCCAGCAAGCAACCGTAGGCTGGCCCGCCCCGACTATGTATATAGTGGAGCGTTTCTTTTCTCTCCATATGAACCTATCATATTGCATACGTGCTACTCAAGAAAAAAATATTTATAAATGACGCTGCACCTACTAACCTTGCGCTTGGCATCTCCAAAATATTAACCTTATGATTGGCTCTTCGCTCTTCAGAATTCGAGCAATAATGGTAGTGCAAGATATATTGTTCGCTATATGAGACCGAATGAATTGCTGCACGCCCACCACGTATGTAGGGTCGAGGGCGAGGGAGAGTGCTACTACATATGGAGCAAAATGAGTGAATGTACACTCTAAAATACGCCTATATACATCAGTGTTTGAGTATGTACTAGTAGTTCATATTGAAATCTACTAAAGGACATATATATTCCAAACAATATGATATAATTCTATAACCAAGGTAGTAGGGACGAGGAGTAAACGGAGGGAGTAGTAAAATTTTCTCCTCGTCCCGCGAGCCACTCACAGAGATGGGCGAGGGAGGAGCAAGCTTCACCTCATCCTCATGAGCCACACGCTACCTGCGGGCGTAGGGAGACGGCGACTAAGCAAGCTTTCTCCTCGCTCATGAGTTGACGGACACATCAAAAGTACTCAAGTGTATAGAGCCTTGCCTCTAAGGTAGGCCCCACATGGTTTGCCTCTTTTTAATTTAACATAACGCGTCAAGTCGCAATTTGTTTGTTCACCCGTGGTATACGATCCTCCCTCCACCAAGTGGACAACCAAGACACGTGCAAATTACCACGTGGGCTGCCTTTTTCATACAGAAATGAGCTCCACTGTACCCACGCTGGTGTGCTTGGGAAAGAGACGGAGTACATGCGCCTGCATGCACCTCTTCTTCTTCAGGCACGCCCCCACCTAAGTGGGTGTGCGTGAGAGATACAAACAGCTGCTCGTGATTGTTTTTGTTTTGTGGTGGGGTGGGGTGGGTGGGGTTGATTTCGTGAATTATTTGTGGGAATATGTGTCGATGACATCTCAAACAAAATTTTGCATGCAATGTGTGTGAAATGGAGGCCTATCCATATCATACATAGAGGGTCGGGCAATCCACGAGAAGAGAGGGAGGGGTCATAGCTATCGATAGAGTCAAGAGAGGATCAAGTGGTGGGTGCGTAGATCGATGAAGAGAGCCATCGAAATGTGTGTGTGTGTGTGTGCAAGTCAAAGATATAGGGCGACTGGCCTACTGAACGCCGAGGGCACATGTCAAGTTTGTGTGTGGGGGAGACATGACTAGAGCGCTTTATGTATCGGGTGTGTGTGTGGGGGGAGGTAGGCAGAGGCCTAACTATAGAGGTAGAACGACTCAGATATGTGTTGAGAAGGAGAGACCCAGCTATGTCTTGAGGGAGATCGGTCGACATCCATACATAATCAAGGACGGGAAATATGATGGGACGGAGAGAGAGAGGAGAGAGAGGGAGGGAGAGGAGGAGAGGGATAGAGTGTTGGATGGGTGATGGAGTTGCTTTCGGGGATGTTGGGAGAGGCCTACTAGACAAACTGAGGGTGGAACTGCAATGTTATCAATAAGAGTGGGGATGTGTTTCGTGTGCTTGCAGCGTGATAGATCTGTCGGACGCATCCATTGATGATGCAGGGAACCATGTGTTTGGTAAGAAACCTAACTAGATCGGTAGATCAATTGTTGTTTGTCGGAGGAAAGGAGAGATACAACTAAGGAGGTAGATCGATCGATGTGGGTAAAACAAGTTATAAGGACCTATCTGCTATATGTATAGCGAGAGATCGGTCGTGTACGCCCATTTGTTAGAGGCAAATAGGGCCCAAATGAGACGGATAGACAGAGAGAATGGAGCTAGGAGGTGGTGCGAGAGGCCCAACTACTAGCTAGATAGGGGAGGAGCAAGTGTTGTGAGATTGATGAAAAGAGGGGTGAGAGTTTACACGGTGTCCCACTACATGAGAGACACGAGGCAAGGACACATAAAGGAGGAGATTGAAGCTGTGTGTGTATGCTGTAGCCAGGCATCGCCGAGAGGTTTATCGATCGTGTGTCGGAAAGGAGTTGTGGAGACACTGGAGAATGACCTAAAGAAAAAATGAATGTGCCCGTGGATAGAATGCCGAGGGAGGAGGAGGCGAGGAGGGCGGTGCATGCACGAGAGAAAGTTAGTGGTAGCTACAAAGGCCGAGGATTGTGTGGGTGTAAGAGACTAACAAAGATCATAATTTGATATGAAAGCGGATTCATATATTTGAATAGGAGATCATAGTGTTTTAAACATTGCATGCATGAATATAGCGGTGATACACGTGATGTGCACATGTTATACCGTAATGTGATAATGCATGGCGCTTGCAACTCACAGCTAAATGCCAACAATCTAAACCATACTATACATCAAACAATCTCGATTTTATTTGAATTTGTGATAATATGCGGCGTTTGCAGCTTACAACTAAATATCGAGCAATCTAAACAATACTATATATCGAACATTCTCACATTTTATTTGAATTTGCAGCTTACAACTAAATATGAGCGTGCTTCACATTACATTCCATGTGTGGTGTTTGTAACCCACATCTAAAGACTTGTAGGCGTAGGGGGCGGGGCACCATACATAATGTGATAAACACATTATACATATGAGACATGGTTTAGATTATGAAGATCTAGCTAGAGCTAGAAATGTAATGTGATTTGAAATCAAAATAAAGTGGATTCAAAAAATCTAGTTCGAGTTCATATAGTACACATAGTTCATATGTAACTCGAGACTAATCATGTGGTGTGCTGTGAAGATAATACACAAACGATGGTTTAACTTGACAATAATGATGATTGTAGATCTTATTAAAATAGAGAAACTAATTCAAATGCTTTGACTTCACAACAATCATTACTGTAGATCTTATTCAAATTTAGTTCATATTGAAGCGTAGTATATACGCTTGGAATGCACTAAAACGTTATTTGAGTAGTAGGTTGCATGCATTATACACGTAGCTAAATATTTTAATTGAACATAACATGAATTCAAAGTTTTGAATGACATTTGTAGTGCATTGATTTGGTACAAACACATTAGGCTTGTCCGAAATTTCAACCCGCGCTTTGTTAGCCCGAAATATTTAAGATATATCTTTGTCTCAAGCAGTTCGGCAACTCCTCCATGTCAACCCGCCGCTTTGCTATTCTGAAATTACAACGCTGCGGAAAACTCCCACCTCCCGTGAAATCTCCGACACGCCGAAATGCCCGTGGTACCCTTCGAACCGAAGAACCGCTTCAAATCGGTGGGGGTACTTTCATAACATACCCTACATTTCGGACAAGCGCTGCTTCTAAGCCATGGTTCCCCACTGCCATCCCATCCGCCCACCCATTAGGCCGTGAAACCCGCGATGAAACCCCACACCCTGCTCCGCCCGCCACCCAGCCGGAGCCTCTTCCCCGACGACGCCGTCCACAAGAATACCTCGACGCCCTCATCCACCGCACCGATGAGGATCCGCCGTCGATCTCATCGCCCCGCCGGTTCAGCCACCCCGCCCTCCACCTCCAAGGAGCTGCCTCGATGTTCCCTCGCCTTTTCGCGCCACCTCCATTCCCACACCGCCGCCTTCACCGCACCACCGAAGAGCATCATCATCACCGCTTTCTCGATGAAGTTGCGCCTAATCGGGCGCCACCAAAGAGGTTGTACACTAATCGCCGATTTTCTTCTTGATTCGATCTCACAGTTGCCGGCCGCTGTCCCGAGCCGACACGGCGCTGCTCCATACACGGCGGCGCGCCGCCACTTCCTCCACGGAGTCGCTTCCCTCGGGCGACGCCCACATCAAGAGGAGCTGCTGCTGCTTTAGCTTCGCCCGCTGCTGCTTTGTTTGCTCTCGGTCCCCTGCGTGGTCTGCTTCTTGTTATTGCTTCTTGTCGCGCTGCTGCTTCGCTTCTTGCTCTTGCTTGCCATGCCGTCTGATTTGGCTACACTTCGTCGACTGAATCGACTTTTGGGTCACCGATTCAAGGGTGGGCTCACGGGGAAGGAAGAACCAGCCAGAAGGGAGGGGGGCTCTGAGAGGGTACCCCACTATCTATCTTAGGGTTCAGGATGGGCGGTGGTCGCCATGGCGGTGGCGGGCGGGTATGGGCGGTGGCGTGGGGATCGCCGAGAAAAAGCCGCACGTGGGGGGCCTAGAGGGATGGTCAAGGTGGCGACCAGCGGGGGTGCGGGCTGGCGGGCGCGACCGCCGCGGGCGGGGGGCTGCTGTTTGGCCGGTGGTGTCAAGGCTCAAGGGGTGGAGGTTGAAGATGAACCGCAGGCCCTTGATTCCAGATTCAACGGCTGCAAAATCGACTGACCAGAGATGAAAAGTCACGACCGACGGTAGGCTCACCTTGCTAGTGCGCTCAGCTCGGGCCAAGAAAATTCAGTTTTGACAGTTAGGTTCAGTTTCGGCGCTTAAGTTCAGTTTCGGCGCTTAAGTTCTGTTTCGATGCTAAGTTCGAGATGAGCGGCTGATGTATTTTACATCTAGCACTTTGTGGTTATGTATTTTACGCCATGTATTGAGATGCTATTAGAATTCCACTCAGGTTAACGTTGTTCGTTGTCTCTTTGTCCTCGCTTCAGCCTCGGCCAGATAACTCAACCGGAGCTGCTCCAACGATTTAAAGCCTCCATCACAGCGAGTAGTACCGGCTCGCTAGATATGACTATTTGTGTAAGCCGCCAGAGGGGCCGGTTACGCAAAGAGAGACTCATCGTAAGAAGCCCAAGACTAAGCATGAAGATGGCGGTTCAATAAAGGGTTTAAGGCCCATGGGCGCATTTAAGGCTCAGAGTGATAAACCGCCATGATGGCATGACTTGTATTGTAAGGTAGAATTAACTAGTCACAAAGCTGGACATTGTCTATGAGCCGCCTGACTCAGAAGCTTGCAGGCGCCGACTCCGTATATAAAGGGACGGCCCGGCGGCTTAGGGCAGGAAACAACTCATCGAGAGCCGGCATAGTATATCTCGCCCCTGGTCATCGAAACATCAAGCAATACCAACCCAACTAGACGTAGGCTTTCCTTCACCGCAAGAGGCCGAATCTAGTATAAAACCTCTCGTGTCCTTTTGTCCCGATTAACCCTTTAAGCTTCCTAGTTGGCGATGGCTCCACCGACTAAGTCCTTGCAAGAGGACATCCGCTGTGAAAATTCCATGACAAGCAGTGTCACCACCGGCCACAGACGTGGATTTGAGTTCTGAAAGGCAGCTTCAAGGGCTCAAGGATACGAAGGGCCGGATGACCAAGAGTCATCATGCAAGATCTACATCGACAACGAAGGCTGGGGCCCCGACGCCGACTCAATTGAGTACGGGTACCGGTCCCTTCGAGGAATCCACGCCTCATCGGCCGGATTGGAGAGCCGGGCCCGAGCCGACAAATGCACCGACTACGAGACGGCTCAGCGGCAAGACCCGTCCGAGCTCAACCTGTCATGAAGTGTGCCTTCGGGCTGCATCCACGGAGAAGAAATTTTGAAGGATCTAAAGATGGTGGTGAGACGGCCATCCCTCGGATGATGATTCGTCCGCCGCTCAACAGACTTCTATATATCAAGTACAAGATGCGTTTGGGGCTGTTCCGATGGTTCCAGATTCCGACCCTATGAGCCGCCAAGCTGGGCAGGAGTCTTCATGGCTGGGACTCAACCCGCCAAAACCCCAACGGTTGCACGGCAATAACATCCGGTCGAGCGG
>JAHIAM010006093.1:0-74900 GCA_021605205.1 Aegilops longissima | reverse complement strand
AATTCATTAAACTTGTTATCGAGCTTTGTTTCAACGCCTTCTCAATGCCATCTATCTTCTCCATGGCCTCTTCAAATCTATTTAGCACATCTTCCACCTGCCCACTCATCATTTGTTGAAACTTATCATGTAGCGCTTTGCTTGTCATGTTCTCCCGCCACCACGCCGGCCTGTGATCCTGCCATGGTTAGCAGCAATAGAAACACACAAGAATATGATTCGACAGACTACTAGGAAGTGGTGGTGGTGGTGTGGTGGACAATCACAAATCCGTCAAGCAAATCTCAAATTCTTACCAGTTCTTACCCAAAGAAGAAAGCGGTGATCGGCAACCGATGTAGTCAAAACTCTCAAAGCTTGATAGAGCGATTACCGTGGAGAGTCAAACGCATCGATGTAGATGTATGTGGAGCTGGGAAGGCTTATAATATGGTAGCAAAAGGGTCAGAATAATCAATTCAGAGATGCAAAGTTGAATAAACGCTCAACGACGAGATCAGGTGGTCCTAGGCTAGACCGCATAGAGACGCGAGCCTAGAACACTAACAAAATCACGGCGCTGCACGGAAACAACGGAAAAGCACACTGAATAATTTTTTTCGCTCTTCTTTTTTTTTTGCTTTTTTTTTTTTGCGCTGCTTTTTTTTTTTGCGAAAAATCACTATAATGGCGAGTGTCTCAAAACTCTTCCTGTGTCAAACCGACAGATGGGCACGAAATTTTTCGACCAAAAATTTTTTTTTTCAACGCCTTGACCCAAAAACTGAAACGGGTCAAAAAACTTTCTATAATGGCGATGTCTCAATACGCTTAGAAACACCTAAAAATAGGATAGCCAGAAAATTTTTCGACAAGTGCTGAATTTTTTTTCCAAACCTACTCCGCAAGGAAAACACAAATCGGAAACTAGATGGATCTCAAAACAAACCTAATATGCAAGGAACTCGGATTGGTGGTGGATATATGGTGGTGGTATATGACAGCGGTGGTGGTATATGGTAGCGTGGTGGTATATGGATACGGATTCGAGCTGTGGCGGATAAGCAATGGTGGTAGATGGCAAGGCGATGATGATGGTGCGGCGGCGGCGTGACAACTTATGACCGTAACTCAAACTCTAAAAGACTAGACTCTAAGACCAGAACTTGACACGACGATGCAACCGCAAATTCAACAAAGCAAAACCCTAAAAAGATTATGCAAAGGCTCAGATTGGTTCGGATATGATGAACTAACCCTAATTT
Source organism: Aegilops longissima (assembly GCA_021605205.1). Taxonomy (NCBI): domain Eukaryota; kingdom Viridiplantae; phylum Streptophyta; class Magnoliopsida; order Poales; family Poaceae; genus Aegilops; species Aegilops longissima. The sequence goes on along the minus strand of JAHIAM010006093.1, from coordinate 73,656 downwards.
TTTTGTGGCTTTTTCATGGACTTTAGGTATGAAGAACAGACTCGATCTAATCTACGAAAAACTGTAAAATCTCACCGAGCAACCTGAAAATCTGATACCACTTGATAGAGGCAAAGGTGTCCGCCTTTCGATGAGATGTTGGTTTTCGCATTGGAGGAAGTCGACTTTGACGATCCGACTACGAACGCAGCGAGGACGCCGCGCTTTAGCAATCGCTAAACCAACTCCGAGAGCTTATTGACCACGCCGAGCACGATCAACTCTGACCACGAGGGTCTGCTTTCCTGCGAGCAAACGAACAACAAGAAGAAACTGAGATTGCAATCTGGATATTGCGAATATAAGATGAAACCTTTATTGATCAAGGTGGGGTTCTGTGACGCTTTGTCCAGTCGTTGAACACAAACGGCACGCCAAGTTGCAGCTATGGCGAACTTTTAATCTAAACAAAACCCAAGGTCTAAACGGTGCCCTAAGGGCTGTATATATGGAGGAAGAGGGGAAATTTCGTGGCCCTTGGTGGAGGGGTCCAAATCAACCCTAACTCTTGTTTCCCCACACATACGGACTCTAAAAACAGCCTATACTTAAGTATTTCGAAATTACATGGGCCTGGCCCAATAATAAGGTGACGCAGCACCTAGAATAGCCTATGGACGAATATTATGAAGTGGCATCTTGTATATTTCGTCCAAGGCCTCATGCACTCATTAGGGTGGCTTCAAAGTCCTGAATCATCACTTGTAACTCCGTTTTGTTCCCCTTAGCATGCCAACATCTCCATGCTTGAACTTGCTCCAAGGTTCATCTTTCTTGTCCATGGTAGGCCCTTCATTTGTAAGCAAAACAAATGTATCCAATTTTTTCCTTGTCTTAAGCGCTGCAATTTTTGAAGTAATTCACGCTGATAATATGGTGGAACCCAACGAGCACGCATAGCAGTTTTCAAAGCAGCCCAAGTAGCTGGAACAGGATATAATCTACAATGTTCGACCACCAAACACATGCAAAGCTAGTGAAAGCACAAACAGCAGCAGGAACACGTCTCTCCTCAGATATTGTAAACATGTAAATCGTTGTTCAGTTTCTAACTCCCAAGTAAGATATAGATCAGAACATATCTACCCTCAAATGGTGGAATATTCAATTTCAGTTTAGGGAGATGGTCATGATCTCGCACTGAAGGGGAGCCCAACATTGCCATTATTTGCATGTGGACGACCTGGTGGTTGTGGTGCTGGTGGTTGCACGTAGTTTTGATGTTGATCAACCTCATCCTCGTAATCTCTCACATAATCATCCTCCCCACCGCAGCAGCAGGAGCCACGTATATCAACAAGAAGCACCAGCAGCTTGGCCAGTGAAGAGGGACACGGGAAGCTCTCGGCGGAGGGCTGTTTCACGATGTGGAGGTAGTCCTTGTTGTTGTAGTAGAGGTGCGTTAGGTGCCGCCGGTGGTGGTGGTGGTAGACGCGAGCAATTCATTAAACTTGTTATCGAGCTTTGTTTCAACGCCGTCTCAATGCCATCTATCTTCTCCATGGCCTCTTCAAATCTATTTAGCACATCTTCCACCTGCCCACTCATCATTTGTTGAAACTTATCATGTAGCGCTTCGTTTGTCATGTTCTCCCGCCGACCACGCCGGCCTGTGATCCTGCCATGGTTAGCAGCAATAGAAACACACAAGAATATGATTCACGACTACTAGGAAGTGGTGGTGGTGGTGTGGTGGACAGTCACAAATCCGTCAAGCAAATCTCAAATTCTTACCAGTTCTTACCCAGCAAGAGCGGTGATCGGCAACCGATGTAGTCAAAACTCTCAAAGCTTGGATAGAGCGATTACTGGGGAGAGTCAAACGCACGATGTAGATGTATGTGGAGCTGGGAAGGCTTATAATATGGTAGCAAAAGGGTCAGCAATAATCAATTCAGAGATGCAAAGTTGAATAAACGCCAACGACGGTCTTGGTTGGTCCTAGGCTAGACCGTGCTAGAGACGCGAGCCTAGAACACTAACAAATCACGGCGCTGCACGTAAACAAGGGAAAAGCACACTGGATTTATTTTTTCGCTTTTTTTTTTCTTTTTGCTGCTTTTTTTTTTGCTGCTTTTTTTTTTTTTGCGAAAATCACTATAATGGCGAGTGTCTCAAAACTCTTCCGAGGTCAAACCGACAGATGGGCACGAAATTTTTTGACCAAAATTTTTATTTATTTTTCATTGCCCGACTCAAAAAGCTGAAACGGGTCAAAAAACTTTCTATAACGGCGATCGCCTCAATACGCTTATAAACACCTAAAAATAGGATAGCCAGAAAATTTTTTGACAAGTGCGTTTTCGGAAAATTTTGGGCCTAAATTTCGAATTTTTTTTTCCGAAACCTACTCCGGCAGGGAAAACACAAATCGGAAACTAGATGGATCTCGAAAACAAACCTAATAAGCAAGGAACTCGGATTGGATATATGGTGGTGGTATATGGCAGCGGTGGTGGTAGCAGTGGTGGTATATGGCAGCGGTGGTAGTATATGGATATGGATCGGTGGTGGTATACGGACACGGATTGGTGGTGGTCTATGGATACGGATTCGGAGCGGTGGTGGTAGGTGGCAGGGGCGATGATGATGGTGCGATGGCGGCGTGACAACTTATGACCAGAACTCGAAACTCTAAAAGACTAGACGCTAAGACCAGCAACTAGACACGACGATGCAACCGCAAATTCAACAAAGCAAAACCCTAAAAAGATTATGCAAAGGCTCAGATTGGTTCGGATATGTTGAACTAACCCTATTTTTTTTGTGGCTTTTTCGTGGACTTTAGGTATGAAGAACAGACTCGATCTAATCTACGAAAAACTGTAAAATCTCACCGAGCAACCTGAAAATCTGATACCACTTGATAGAGGCAAAGGTGTCCCGATGTTCCGATGAGATGGTGGCTATCGTTTCTGTGGGAGTCGACCTTGACGATCCGACTACGAACGTGCGAGACGTCGCGCCTTAGCAATCGCTGAACCAACTTCCGAGGGTTATTGACCACGCCGAGCACGATCAACTCGACCACGAGGGCCTGTTTCCTGCGAGCAAATGAAGAACAAGCAAGAAACTGAGATTGCAATCTGGATATTGCGAATATAAGATGAAAGCTTTATTGATCAAGGTGGGGTTCTGTGGCGCTTTGTCCGGTTGTTGAACACAAACGAAGTACGTGAAGTTGCAGCTATGGCGAACTTTTAATCTAAACAAAACCCAAGGTCTAAACGGTGCCCTAAGGGCTGTATATATGGAGGAAGAGGGGGGAAATTTCGTGGCCCTTGGTGGAGGGGTCCGAAATCAACCCTAACTCTTGTTTCCCCACACATACGGACTCTAAAAACAGCCTATACTTAAGTATTTCGAAATTACATGGGCCTGGCCCAATAATAAGGTGACGAGCACCTAGAATAGCCTATGGACGAATATTATGAAGTGGCATCTTGTATATTTCGTCCAAGGCCTCATGCACTCATTAGGGTGGCTTCAAAGTCCTGAATCATCACTTGTAACTCCGTTTGTTCCCCTTTATGCATGCCAACATCTCCATGCTTGAACTTGCTCCAAGGTTCATCTTTCTTGTCCATGGTAGGCCCTTCATTTGTAAGCAAAACAAATGTATCCAATTTTTTCCTTGTCTTAAGCGCTGCAATTTTTGAAGTAATTCACGCTGATAATATGGTGGAACCCAACGAGTACGCATAGCAGTTTTCAAAGCAGCCCAAGTAGCTGGAACAGGATATAATCTACAATGTTCAGACCACCAAACACATGCAAAGCTAGTGAAAGCACAAACAGCAGCAGGAACACGTCTCTCTTCAGGATATTGTAAACATGTAAATCGTTGTTCAGTTTCTAACTCCCAAGTAAGATATAGATCAGGAACATATCTACCCTCAAATGGTGGAATATTCAATTTCAGTTTAGGGAGATGGTCATGATCTCGCACTGAAGGGGAGCCCAACATTGCCATTATTTGCATGTGGACGACCTGGTGGTTGTGGTGCTGGTGGTTGCACGTAGTTTTGATGTTGATCAACCTCATCCTCGTAATCTCTCACATAATCATCCTCCCCACCGCAGCAGCAGGAGCCACGAAGTATATCAACAAAGCAGCACCAAAGAGCTTGGCCAGTGAAGAGGGACACGGGAAGCTCAAGGAGGGCTGTTTCATGATGTGGAGGTAGTCCTTGTTGTTGTAGTAGAGGTGCGTTAGGTGCCGCCGGTGGTGGTGGTGGTAGACGCCACGAGCAATTCATTAAACTTGTTATCGAGCTTTGTTTCAACGCCTTCTCAATGCCATCTATCTTCTCCATGGCCTCTTCAAATCTATTTAGCACATCTTCCACCTGCCCACTCATCATTTGTTGAAACTTATCATGTAGCGCTTCGCTTGTCATGTTCTCCCAATAACACGCCGGCCTGTGATCCTGCCATGGTTAGCAGCAATAGAAACACACAAGAATATGATTCGACAGACTACTAGGAAGTGGTGGTGGTGGTGTGGTGGACAATCACAAATCCGTCAAGCAAATCTCAAATTCTTACCAGTTCTTACCCAAAGAAGAAAGCGGTGATCGGCAACCGATGTAGTCAAAACTCTCAAAGCTTGGATAGAGCGATTACTGTGGAGAGTCAAACGACGATGTAGATGTATGTGGAGCTGGGAAGGCTTATAATATGGTAGCAAAAGGGTCAGCAATAATCAATTCAGAGATGCAAAGTTGAATAAACGCCAACGACGGTAGATCTTTGTTGGTCCTAGGCTAGACCGTGCTAGAGACGCGAGCCTAGAACACTAACAAATCACGGCGCTGCACGTAAACAAGGGAAAAGCACACTCTGGATTTATTTTTTCGCTCTTTTTTTTTTTTGCGCTGCTTTTTTTTGCGCTGCTCTTTTTTTTTTTGCGAAAAATCACTATAATGGCGAGTGTCTCAAAACTCTTCCGAGGTCAAACTGACAGGATGGGCACGAAATTTTTTTTGACCAAAATTTTTTTATATATTTTTCGACTGCCCGGACTCAAAAACTGGAAACGGGTCAAAAAAAACTTTCTATAACGGCGACTGTCTCAATACGCTTATAAACACCTAAAAATAGGATAGCCAGAAAATTTTTTGACAAGTGCGTTTTCGGAAAATTTTGGGCCTAAATTTCGGAATTTTTTTTTCCGAAACCTACTCCGGCAGGGAAAACACAAATCGGAAACTAGATGGATCTCGAAAACAAACCTAATAAGCAAGGAACTCGGATTGGATATATGGTGGTGGTATATGGCAGCGGTGGTGGTAGCAGTGGTGGTATATGGCAGCGGTGGTGGTAGCGGTGGTAGTATATGGATATGGATCGGTGGTGGTATACGGACACGGATTGGTGGTGGTCTATGGATACGGATTCGGAGCGGTGGTGGTAGGTGGCAGGGGCGATGATGATGGTGCGGTGGCGGCGTGACAACTTATGACCAGAACTCGAAACTCTAAAAGACTAGACGCTAAGACCAGCAACTAGACACGACGATGCAACCGCAAATTCAACAAAGCAAAACCCTAAAAAGATTATGCAAAGGCTCAGATTGGTTCGGATATGTTGAACTAACCCTATTTTTTTTGTGGCTTTTTCGTGGACTTTAGGTATGAAGAACAGACTCGATCTAATCTACGAAAAACTGTAAAATCTCACCGAGCAACCTGAAAATCTGATACCACTTGATAGAGGCAAAGGTGTCCCGATGTTCCGATGAGATGGTGGCTATCGTTTCTGTGGGAGTCGACCTTGACGATCCGACTACTTAACGCAAGAGACGTCGCGCCTTAGCAATCGCTGAACCAACTTCCGAGGGTTATTGACCACGCCGAGCACGATCAACTCGACCACGAGGGCCTGTTTCCTGCGAGCAAATGAAGAACAAGCAAGAAACTGAGATTGCAATCTGGATATTGCGAATATAGGATGAAAGCTTTATTGATCAAGGTGGGGTTCTGTGGCGCCTTTGTGCTGGTTGTTGAACACAAACGGCACGCCAAGTTGCAGCTATGGCGAACTTTTAATCTAACAAAACCCAAGGTCTAAACGGTGCCCTAAGGGCTGTATATATGGAGGAAGAGGGGGAAATTTCGTGGCCCTTGGTGGAGGGGTCCAAATCAACCCTAACTCTTGTTTCCCCACACATACGGACTCTAAAACAGCCTATACTTAAGTATTTCGAAATTACATGGGCTGGCCCAATAATAAGGTGACGAAAGCACCTAGAATAGCCTATGGACTAATATTATGAAGTGGCATCTTGTATATTTCGTCCAAGGCCTCATGCACTCATTAGGTGGCTTCAAAGTCCTGAATCATCACTTGTAACTCCGTTTGTTCCCTATGCATGCCAACATCTCCATGCTTGAACTTGCTCCAAGGTTCATCTTTCTTGTCCATGGTAGGCCCTTCATTTGTAAGCAAAACAAATGTATCCAATTTTTTCCTTGTCTTAAGCGCTGCAATTTTTGAAGTAATTCACGCTGATAATATGGTGGAACCCAACGAGTACGCATAGCAGTTTTCAAAGCAGCCCAAGTAGCTGGAACAGGATATAATCTACAATGTTCGACCACCAAACACATGCAAAGCTAGTGAAAGCACAAACAGCAGCAGAACACGCCTCTCCTCGGGATATTGTAAACATGTAAATCGTTGTTCAGTTTCTAACTCCCAAGTAAGATATAGATCAGGAACATATCTACCCTCAAATGGTGGAATATTCAATTTCAGTTTAGGGAGATGGTCATGATCTCGTACCTGAAGGGGAGCCCAACATTGCCATTATTTGCATGTGGACGACCGGTGGTTGTGGCTGGTGGTTGCACGTAGTTTTGATGTTGATCAACCTCATCCTCGTAATCTCTCACATAATCATCCTCCCCACCGCAGCAGCAGGAGCCACGTATATCAACAGCAGCACCAGCAGCTTGGCCAGTGAAGAGGGACACGGAAGCTCAAGCGGAGGGCTGTTTCGCGATGTGGAGGTAGTCCTTGTTGTTGTAGTAGAGGTGCGTTAGGTGCCGCCGGTGGTGGTGGTGGTAGACGCGCGAGCAATTCATTAAACTTGTTATCGAGCTTTGTTTCGAACGCCTTCTCAATGCCATCTATCTTCTCCATGGCCTCTTCAAATCTATTTAGCACATCTTCCACCTGCCCACTCATCATTTGTTGAAACTTATCATGTAGCGCTTCGTTTGTCATGTTCTCCCAGTCAGTCACGTCGGCCTGTGATCCTGCCATGGTTAGCAGCAATAGAAACACACAAGAATATGATTCGACAGACTACTAGGAAGTGGTGGTGGTGGTGTGGTGATATCCACAACCGTCAAGCAAATCTCAAATTCTTACCAGTTCTTACCCAGCAGCAAAGGTGATCGGCAACCGATGTAGTCAAAACTCTCAAAGCTTGGATAGAGCGATTACTGTGGAGAGTCAAACGACGATGTAGATGTATGTGGAGCTGGGAAGGCTTATAATATGGTAGCAAAAAGGGTCAGCAATAATCAATTCGAGATGCAAAGTTGAATAAACGCTCAACGACGGTATCTTGTCTGGTCCTAGGCTAGACCGTGCTAGAGACGCGAGCCTAGAACACTAACAAATCACGGCGCTGCACGTAAACAAGGGAAAAGCACACTGGATTTATTTTTTCTCTTTTTTTTTTTTTGCGCTGCTTTTTTTTGCGCTGCTCTTTTTTTTTTGCGAAAAATCACTATAATGGCGAGTGTCTCAAAACTCTTCCGAGGTCAAACTGATAGGATGGGCACGAAATTTTTTTTGACCAAAATTTTTTTATTTATTTTTCATTGCCTGACTCAAAAAGCTGAAACGGGTCAAAAAACTTTCAGAACGGCGATCGCCTCAATACGCTTATAAACAGCTAAAAATAGGATAGCCAGAAAATTTTTTGACAAGTGCGTTTTCGGAAAATTTTGGGCCTAAATTTCGGAATTTTTTTTTCCGAAACCTACTCCGGCAGGGAAAACACAAATCGGAAACTAGATGGATCTCGAAAACATACCTAATAAGCAAGGAACTCGGATTGGATATATGGTGGTGGTATATGGCAGCGGTGGTGGTAGCAGTGGTGGTATATGGCAGCGGTGGTGGTAGCGGTGGTAGTATATGGATATGGATCGGTGGTGGTATACGGACACGGATTGGTGGTGGTCTATGGATACGGATTCGAGCGGTGGTGGTAGGTGGCAGGCGATGATGATGGTGCGGTGGCGGCGTGACAACTTATGACCGAACTCGAAACTCTAAAAGACTAGACGCTAAGACCAGCAACTAGACACGACGATGCAACCGCAAATTCAACAAAGCAAAACCCTAAAAAGATTATGCAAAGGCTCAGATTGGTTCGGATATGTTGAACTAACCCTATTTTTTTTGTGGCTTTTTCGTGGACTTTAGGTATGAAGAACAGACTCGATCTAATCTACGAAAAACTGTAAAATCTCACCGAGCAACCTGAAAATCTGATACCACTTGATAGAGGCAAAGGTGTCCCGATGTTCCGATGAGATGGTGGCTATCGTTTCTGTGGGAGTCGACCTTGACGATCCGACTACGAACGTGCGAGACGTCGCGCCTTAGCAATCGCTGAACCAACTTCCGAGGGTTATTGACCACGCCGGAGCACGATCAACCTGACCACGAGGGCCTGTTTCCTGCGAGCAAATGAAGAACAAGCAAGAAACTGAGATTGCAATCTGGATATTGCGAATATAAGATGAAAGCTTTATTGATCAAGGTGGGGTTCTGTGACGCCTTTGTCTGGTTGTTGAACACAAACGAAGTACGCGAAGTTGCAGCTATGGCGAACTTTTAATCTAACAAAACCCAAGGTCTAAACGGTGCCCTAAGGGCTGTATATATGGAGGAAGAGGGGGGAAATTTCGTGGCCCTTGGTGGAGGGGTCCGAAATCAACCCTAACTCTTGTTTCCCCACACATACGGACTCTAAAAACAGCCTATACTTAAGTATTTCGAAATTACATGGGCCTGGCCCAATAATAAGGTGACGCAGCACCTAGAATAGCCTATGGACGAATATTATGAAGTGGCATCTTGTATATTTCGTCCAAGGCCTCATGCACTCATTAGGGTGGCTTCAAAGTCCTGGAATCATCACTTGTAACTCCGTTCTTGTTCCCCTTGCGCATGCCAACATCTCCATGCTTGAACTTGCTCCAAGGTTCATCTTTCTTGTCCATGGTAGGCCCTTCATTTGTAAGCAAAACAAATGTATCCAATTTTTTCCTTGTCTTAAGCGCTGCAATTTTTGAAGTAATTCACGCTGATAATATGGTGGAACCCAACGAGTACGCATAGCAGTTTTCAAAGCAGCCCAAGTAGCTGGAACAGGATATAATCTACAATGTTCAGACCACCAAACACATGCAAAGCTAGTGAAAGCACAAACAGCAGCAGGAACACGCTCTCCTCGGATATTGTAAACATGTAAATCGTTGTTCAGTTTCTAACTCCCAAGTAAGATATAGATCAGGAACATATCTACCCTCAAATGGTGGAATATTCAATTTCAGTTTAGGAGATGGTCATGATCTCGCACTGAAGGGGAGCCCAACATTGCCATTATTTGCATGTGGACGACCTGGTGGTTGTGGTGCTGGTGGTTGCACGTAGTTTTGATGTTGATCAACCTCATCCTCGTAATCTCTCACATAATCATCCTCCCCACCGCAGCAGCAGGAGCCACGTATATCAACAGCAGCACCAAAGAGCTTGGCCAGTGAAGAGGGACACGGGAAGCTCGGCGGAGGGCTGTTTCACATGTGGAGGTAGTCCTTGTTGTTGTAGTAGAGGTGCGTTAGGTGCCGCCGGTGGTGGTGGTGGTAGACGCGAGCAATTCATTAAACTTGTTATCGAGCTTTGTTTCAACGCCTTCTCAATGCCATCTATCTTCTCCATGGCCTCTTCAAATCTATTTAGCACATCTTCCACCTGCCCACTCATCATTTGTTGAAACTTATCATGTAGCGCTTCGCTTGTCATGTTCTCCCAATCCACGCCGGCCTGTGATCCTGCCATGGTTAGCAGCAATAGAAACACACAAGAATATGATTCGACAGACTACTAGGAAGTGGTGGTGGTGGTGTGGTGGACAGTCACAAATCCGTCAAGCAAATCTCAAATTCTTACCAGTTCTTACCCAAAGAAGAAAGCGGTGATCGGCAACCGATGTAGTCAAAACTCTCAAAGCTTGGATAGAGCGATTACTGTGGAGAGTCAAACGCACGATGTAGATGTATGTGGAGCTGGGAAGGCTTATAATATGGTAGCAAAAGGGTCAGCAATAATCAATTCAGAGATGCAAAGTTGAATAAACGCCAACGACGCATCTTGTGCTGGTCCTAGGCTAGACCGTGCTAGAGACGCGAGCCTAGAACACTAACAAAATCACGGCGCTGCACGGAAACAACGGAAAAGCACACTGAATAATTTTTTCGCTTTTTTTTTTTTTTTTGCGCTTTTTTTTTTTGCGCTGCTTTTTTTTTTTTGCGAAAATCACTATAATGGCGAGTGTCTCAAAACTCTTCCTGTGTCAAACCGACAGATGGGCACGAAATTTTTCGACCAAAATTTTTTTTCGATTGCCTTGACCCAAAAACTGAAACGGGTCAAAAAACTTTCTATAATGGCGATCGTCTCAATACGCTTAGAAACACCTAAAAATAGGATAGCCAGAAAATTTTTCGACAAGTGCGTTTTCGGAATTTTTTTTCCGAAACCTACTCCGGCAAGGAAAACACAAATCGGAAACTAGATGGATCTCGAAAACAAACCTAATATGCAAGGAACTCGGATTGGTGGTGGATATATGGTGGTGGTATATGACAGCGGTGGTGGTATATGGTAGCGGTGGTGGTATATGGATACGGATTCAGAGCTGTGGCGGATAAGCAATGGTGGTATATGGCAAGGCGATGATGATGGTGCGGCGGCGGCGTGACAACTTATGACCAGAACTCGAAACTCTAAAAGACTAGACTCTAAGACCAGCAACTTGACACGACGATGCAACCGCAAATTCAATAAAGCAAAAACCCTAAAAAGATTATGCAAAGGCTCAGATTGGTTCGGATATGATGAACTAACCCTAATTTTTTTTTGTGGCTTTTTCGTGGACTTTAGGTATGAATAACAGACTCGATCTAATCTACGAAAAACTGTAAAATCTCACCGAGCAACCTGAAAATCTGATACCACTTGATAGAGGCAAAGGTGTCCCGTCTTTCGATGAGATGTTGGTTTTCGCTTTGGAGGAAGTCGACTTTGACGATCCGACTACTTAACGTCGAGGACGTCGCGCCTTAGCAATCGCTAAACCAACTCCGAGAGGTTATTGACCACGCCGAGCACGATCAACCTGACCACGAGGGTCTGTTTCCTGCGAGCAAACGAAGAACAAGCAAGAAACTGAGATTGCAATCTGGATATTGCGAATATAAGATGAAAGCTTTATTGATCAAGGTGGGGTTACGTGACGCCTTTGTGCAGTCGTTGAACACAAACGAAATGCTGGAAGTTGCAGCTATGGCGAACTTTTAATCTAAACAAAACCCAAGGTCTAAACGGTGCCCTAAGGGCTGTATATATGGAGGAAGAGGGGAATTTCGTGGCCCTTGGTGGAGGGGTCCAAATCAACCCTAACTCTTGTTTCCCACACATACGGACTCTAAAACAGCCTATACTTAAGTATTTCGAAATTACATGGGCCTGGCCCAATAATAAGGTGACGCGCACCTAGAATAGCCTATGGACGAATATTATGAAGTGGCATCTTGTATATTTCGTCCAAGGCCTCATGCACTCATTAGGGTGGCTTCAAAGTCCTGGAATCATCACTTGTAACTCCGTTTGTTCTCCTTAGCATGGCATTATCTCCATGCTTGTTCTTGCTCCAATGTCCATCCTTCTCCAAGCTAGGGCCTTCATTTGTAAGCAAAATAAATGTATCCAATTTAGGCAGCATCATATTCTCATGAACATTAGAATCATTACCAAGAAACGAAATGATGAGGACATCAATACCATTGTTACACCCACAGCCCCTCATGCTACATATATTGGACCAATTACTAGAGCTCACAAGACGCCAATTAAATTATCGTGTACTTTCGCTTCTTGGTAATGATTCTAATGTTCATGAGAATATGATGCTGCCTAAATTGGATACATTTGTTTTGCTTACAAATGAAGGCCCTAGCTTGGAGAAGGATGGACATTGAGCAAGAACAAGCATGGAGATAATGCCATGCTAAGGGGAACAAGAACGGAGTTACAAGTGATGATTTCAGGACTTTGAAGCCACCATAATGGGTGCATGAAGCCTTGGACGAAATATACAAGATGCTACTTCATAAATGTCGCCCCGAGGCTATTCTAGGTGCTGCGTCACCTTATTAGTGGGCCAGGCCCATGTAATTTCGAAATACTTAAGTATAGGCTGTTTTAGAGTCCGTATGTGTGGGGAAACAAGAGTTAGGGTTGATTTCGACCTCCACCAAGGGCCACGAAATTCCCCTCTTCCTCCATATATACAGCCCTTAGGGCACCGCTTAGACCTTGGGTTTTGTTTAGATTAAAAGTTCGCCATAGCTGCAACTTCACAGCATTTCGCTTGTGTTCAACGACTGCATAAAGGCGCCACAGAACCCCACATTGATCAATAAAGCTTTCATCTTATATTCGCAATATCCAGATTACAATCTCAGTTTCTTGCTTGTTCTTCGCTTGCTCGCAGGAAACAGCCCTCGTGGTCGTTGATCGTGTTCGCGTGGTCAATAACCCTCGGAAGTTGGTTTAGCGATTGCTAAGGCGCGACGTCTCGCACGATCGTAGTCGGATCGTCAAGGTCGACTCCCACAGAAACGATAGCCACCATCTCATCGAAACATCGGGACACCTTTGCCTCTATCACGAAAGTACCTGATAATTTAATTGGCGTGCGCGAGCTCTAGTAATTGGTCCAGTATATGTAGCAGTAGGGGCTGTGGGTGTAACAATGGTATTGACGTCCTCATCATTAGGAGACTCGAATCACTACTCAAGAAACCACATATACAATGGGGAACAAAATTGGTTAGGTTGCGGAAGTCGGTGGTGGCTATGCGGATGATATGGTGGAGGGCCTAGTCAAACTTGCCAAATTTTGGAAAATTTGATGAAGTCAAATGGTGTTGGTGGTATTTTTGTGGGGAGGGGGATGTCAATAGCTTCAAAAGGAGCTAAAGAACGTCAAAATCGGAGTTCGGATGAATTAGTTATGGATAAAACAAAAATCAGTCGAAGTCAATATCTACAGGTTACGGACGTCCGGAAAAGGTCGAATGTCCGGGGCGTCGGACGTCCGGAAAGGTCGGAAATCCGTAAATTCGGTTCGGGTTAGGGGTTCCGGTCGTCCGGAAAAGGTCGGTGATGTAGGGCGGAACCCTACGTGGGCGATCTTTCACGTGGGAGCGGATCCTACGGGGAAATCACGAAGAACGAGTGGAAGAACACGAGGAAATCACGGGGAGGAACAAGGGACAACACTCAACCGACAAGAAAACAATCACACAAGTGCTAGATTATCGAATACATAGAGTGGCACAAGGTTAAAGATCAACAAAGGTAAGGATACACGAGTAGCCGTTCTTCTCCGCGAGGAGGTCTTGATGGGGTCTGCCCTAGAAGGGGGTCTTGGATCCGCTTTGGGATCTTCTCCGTAGAGGTCCTGATCTCCGAGGAGAAGTAGCCAAGGGGATGAGCAAAGGCTCTCACACCGAAATATGAGCAAATCCAAAGCTAACCCTAGAAAGGATGAGGGGAGGGTCTATTTATAGTCTAGGTTCTCGAAGGGGTAAGTTGGGGGCGAAACGAGTACATGGGCCTTGGCCCGAAACGCTGCACGCAGGCAGGGCGGTAGTACCGCTTGAGGGGCTTCAGCGGTAGTACCGCTTGGTGGGCGGTAGTACCGCTCTGACGCCGTTCGACTCCTGGAGTGTGTCGGGTTCTGCGGAAGTAGGCCGGATGGAGAGCGGTAGTACCGCTTGGCTCGGCTCAGCGGTAGTACCGCTTGGCTTGAGCGGTAGTACCGCTCGCTGGGCGGTAGTACCGCTTGGCTTGAGCGGTAGTACCGCTCCCTCTGGACTCTGCAGCTCCTCCTCTTGCTCTTGGTGTCCATCTTGGGCTGTAGCTTCTCCTAGGTTGGTTCCTTGGTACCTAAGCATGCACAACATTCCGGATTGAGGTAGTAGCCATGTCTCGAGAGGGTCATATGGTATTTCACTAAGGAGAGAAGTCACCTCGGTCTCGAGAGCTCGAGCTCGTGCTCTAGTCATGGGTCCTCTTGGCTCTTGATGAGACGGTTGTGGATGCATTGGGATGATCGTGGGATGCTCCGCATCATCTCCCCCCCTTGGGAGAGATCCGACCTCGGATCAAAAGCTTCATCTCCATGGAAAGGTGCGAGGTTCTTGACGTTGAAGATGTCGCTCTCGTTGTACTTGTCGCGAGGTATGTCGATCTTGTAAGCGTTGTCGCTAGTAGCGTGCTAGTACCTTGAAAGGTCCATCGGCTCGAGGGAGAAGTTTGGACTTGCGCTCTTTGGGGAAGCGGTCTCATGCGAAGGTGTAGCCACACTAGATCACCAATGTTGAAGACGATGTGTTGTTTGTTGGCGTTGAGCTTGTTTGCTTGGCGTTGTACTTGGCGCCGATGTCAGTGCCTTGTATCTTCGTGCATCTTCTTGATGTAGCTTGCTCGTTCACTTGCATCCATGTTGGTGCGCTCTTGGAGAGGAAGTGGTAGAATGTCCAATGGGGACAACGGGTTGAAACCGTAGACGACCTCGAAGGAGGACTTGCCGGTAGTTGAATGTCTTGCACGATTGTAGGCGTACTCGGCGATGGGTAGACATGCTTCCCACTCCTTGATGTTCTTCTTGATCTAGACACGAAGTAGAGTGGATAGTGTGCGGTTCGTCACCTCCGTTTGGCCGTCGGTTTGAGGATGGTATGCCGAGGAGAACAAGAGCTTGATTCCGAGCTTTGCACATAGGGTCTTCCAAAAGTAACTCAAGATAATAGAGGCAAAGGTGTCCCGATGTTTCGATGAGATGGTGGCTATCGTTTCTGTGGGAGTCGACCTTGACGATCCGACTACGAACGTGCGAGACGTCGCGCCTTAGCAATCGCTAAACCAACTTCCGAGGGTTATTGACCACGCCGGAGCACGATCAACCTGACCACGAGGGCCTGTTTCCTGCGAGCAAACGAAGAACAAGCAAGAAACTGAGATTGCAATCTGGATATTGCGAATATAAGATGAAAGCTTTATTGATCAAGGTGGGGTTCTGTGGCGCCTTTGTCCGGTCGTTGAACACAAACGGCACGCCGGGTTGCAGCTATGGCGAACTTTTAATCTAAACAAAACCCAAGGTCTAAACGGTGCCCTAAGGGCTGTATATATGGAGGAAGAGGGGAATTTCGTGGCCCTTGGTGGAGGGGTCCAAATCAACCCTATCTCTTGTTTCCCCACACATACGGACTCTAAAAATACCCTATACTTGTGTATTTCGAAATTACAAGGGCCTGGCCCACTAATAAGGTGACGCAGCACCTAGAATAGCCTCGGGGCGACATTTATGAAGTAGCATCTTGTATATTTCGTCCAAGGCTTCATGCACCCATTATGGTGGCTTCAAAGTCCTGAAATCATCACTTGTAACTTCGTTTGTTCCCTTGCGCATGGCATTATCTCCATGCTTGTTCTTGCTCCAATGTCCATCCTTCTCCAAGCTAGGGCCTTCATTTGTAAGCAAAACAAATGTATCCAATTTAGGCAGCATCATATTCTCATGAACATTAGAATCATTACCAAGAAACGAAAGTACCTGATAATTTAATTGGCGTGCGCGAGCTCTAGTAATTGGTCCAGTATATGTAGCAGTAGGGGCTATGGGTGTAACAATGGTATTGATGTCCTCATCACAAGAACTTGACATCACGATCGGAGACGATTGTCTTTGGTACGCCGTGGAGTCGCAAGATTTCCCTACAAAAGAGATTTGCAACATGTGAAGCATCGTCTATCTTGTTGCAAGGAATGAAATGTGCCATTTTAGAAAATCTATCCACAACAACAAAGACGGAATCCTTGCCATTTTGAGTCCTAGGCAAACCAAGTACAAAATCCATACTAATGTCTTCCCATGGTTGATATGGAATAGGAAGAGGCATGTAAAGACCATGAGATTGAGCTTTAGACTTAGCTTTGCGACATGTGTAGCATCGGTTGGTGAAGCGTGACACGTCGCGGAACATCTTGGGCCAAAAGTAGTTGTTGGAGAGTGCGGCGAATGTCTTGTCGCGTCCAAAGTGTCCCATGAGGCCGCCTCCATGAGCCTCTTGCAAAAGGAGCAAACGAAGAGAAGACTCGGGAATGCAAAGTTTGTTGCTCTCATAAGGTAACCATCCTTGATGTAATATTTTTCCCAAGACGTATGCGTCAAACACTTAGCATAAGGAGAAGCAAAAGATGGATCATGCTCATTCAAGTCTTTTATATGCTCAAAACCAATAACATTCAACTCAAGTTGAGTGACAAGCATGTTTATGCGTGAAATCGCGTCGGCCACTACATTTTCTTTACCCTTAATGTACTTTATCACATAAGGAAAAGATTCAATGAATTCACTCCATTTGGCATGACGCTTGTTCAGTTTAGTTTGACCTTTGAGGTACTTAAGCGTTTCATGATCGGTATGGATGACAAACTCATGCGGTCTAAGGTAATGTTCCCAAACATGTAGCACACGCACTAAAGCATACAATTCTTTGTCATAGATGGGATAATTAAGTTGAGCACCGGAGAGTTTTTCACTAAAATATGCAATGGCTCGTTTTTCTTGCATCAAAACTCCGCCAATTCCGTACCACTTGCATCACAATGAACCTCAAAAGTTTTGTCAAAATTGGGCAAAGCAAGAATCGGAGCATGAGTAAGCAAAGACTTGAGCTCATCAAAAGCGGTTGATTGCAAAGTTCCCCAAACAAAGGGAGTATTCTTCTTGCTCAAAGCATGCAAAGGAGCGCAATTGTGCTAAAATCTTTCACAAAGCGACGATAGAAACCCGCAAGACCAAGAAAACTTCGACTTGTTGCAAATTGGTGGGTTGGGGCCAAGTTTTGATTGCTTCCATTTTAGATTCATCAACATGGACACCCTTTGAAGAAACAACAAAACCCAAGAAAACCACTTTGTCGACTCCAAAAGTGCATTTTTCAAATTTGCATAAAGGCTTTCCTTGCGAAGAGTTTGCAACACAGATTTTACATGATTGAAGTGCTCTTTCATGGTTTTGCTAAACACAAGAATATCATCAAAGTAGACCACAACAAAGACTCCAATATAAGGACGAAGCACATGATGCATAAGACGTACAAAAGTACCGGAGCTTCGAAAGACCCATAGGCATCACTAACCACTCATATAAACCAAATTTGGTTTTGAAAGCAGTTTTCCATTCATCACCCTCTTGTATGCGTGTTTGATAATAGCCACTTTTAAGATCAATTTTGAGAAAAGTTGGCTCCACTAAGTTCATCAAGCATGTCATCTAAGCGAGGAATGGGATGCCTATATCGAACGGTAATAGCATTGATAGGTCTACAATCGAACACAAGCGGAAACTTCCATCGGGCTTAGGCACAAGAATAACCGGAACGGCACAAGGGCTTAGGCTTTCACGCACATGACCGTTGTCGATGAGTTGTTGTACTTGCCGCTGAATCTCCTTGGTTTCTTCCGGATTGACTCGGTATGGAGCTTTGTTTGGTAGCGGCGCCCGGGATGAGGTCGATTCGATGCTCAATGCCTCAAGAGGAGGTAGACCCGAGGTAGCTCATCGGGAAAACATCTTGAAATTCCTGCAAAATAGATTGAAACACCAAAGGTAGCTCGTGAATGGTGTTAGTTTTGGTTCTCCATCCTTGCACACAAGGACAAAGTGCATCACACTCGATGGGTGCTCACACACTTCTCTCATCTCACTTTTGGTGGCAAATAGAATGAGGTTTTTCTCTAGGCTAAGAGTCGCTCAAATTTGGCTTGTGGCTCTCACTCACTTTTGGGTGGATCACTTTCTCACTCTTTTCTCTATGATGTGTGGCTTGCTTGTCGGCTATCACTTGACTAGGAGACCTAGGTCGTAGCACATACTCCTTCCCTTTCATCTTGAAGCTATAGTGATTGGTTCGCCCATTGTGTATGACACCACGGTCGAATTGCCATGGTCGACCAAGAAGGAGGTGGCAAACGGTCATTGGGACCACATCACACTCCAAAGTGTCTTCATAAGCTCCAATTTTGAAGGAGACTTGGACCGTATGCTCGACTCGTATAGTGCCGGAGTCACTTAGCCATTGAACCTTGTAAGGGTGTGGGTGCTTCCTCTTGACCAATTGTAGCTTGGAGCATAGTTCTTCACTTGCCAAGTTGTGGCAACTACCTCCATCGATGATGACCTTGATGGACCGTCCCATTGATGCCGGCTTTTGTGTGGAAGATGTGGCATCGTTGGTCTTCTTCTTGTTGATGTTGAAGAGTCAAGACCTTGGAGACAACGAGGCGGGCACGAATCCTCATCACAAAAGACTTGATCATCTTCGTCTTCATTCACTTGCGGTGCATGGCCACTTGCTCAAGGGCTTCCATTTCCTCTTCACTCTTAGAGTCATATGTGCCATCGTCGTTGAGGATCATGGTGCGCTTGTTGGTGCATTCAGATGACTTGTGGCTCGGCCGCAAGTGAAACACTTGAAGGAGCTTGTCTTGATGGTCTCATCGGTCGGAGTAGAGGATGAAGCACGCGGCTTGAGGTTGCTTGTAGTAGGAGGAGGACGACTTGAACTTGTCGATGTCTTCTTGTAACTTGACTTGTCGTCGTTTCTTGAAGGAAGCTTGGTTGGTGTAGATGTTGGAGGAGTCGTTGAAGCTTGGTTGTTGGAGAAGCCGAGGTCTTGGATGAGTACTTGGCGTTTGAAGTCATCTTGTACTTGGCGCCCGCCTTTGTAGCTTGATGTACGAGCTCAATGAGGGATGAGTATGGTTGGAAGTCAGCGATCTTCTTGATGGGATGATTGAGTCCGTTCAAGAAACGTGCCATAGTTTGCTCATCATCTTCCTTGACATTGGCTCGAATCATGGCTATCTCCATCTCCTTGTAGTATTCTTCAACGCTCTTTGTTCCTTGCTTAAGTAGTTGGAGTTTCTTGAAGAGGTCGCGGTTGTAGTAGGTTGGCACAAAACGTGCTCGCATGACATCCTTCATTTGAGCCCAAGTGGTGATTGGGGGTTCACCTCTTGCTTGTCGTCGCTCAATGATTTGTTCCCACCATATGAGCACATAGTCTTGGAACTCAAGTGATGCCATAGCGATTTTCTTCGCTTCATCGTAGTTGTGCAATCGGAAGATTTTGTCAACCTTCAATGCCCATGAGAGGTAGTCTTCGGGGTCATTGCTTCCATTGAACTTGGGCATGGTGAATTTTAGCTTGCCGTAGCGTTGCTCTTCATTGTTTTGTTGGCGATGTTGATGATGACGTCCTTGACGTGGAATGTACTCGTCTTCATGTTGCTCTTGGCGCGGAGGAAGACCATGATCAACTTGCTCTTGTTGAACTTGATGTTGAGGTGGAGCTTGACGAGCTTGTGGAGGAGCTTGAGGAACTTGACGTTGCACATGAGGTTGGTAGTTCCTCTCTTGGATTTCTTCTCGAAGGGCTTCCTCTTGATTGCGCCGTTCGCGATTGCGGTTGGCGAAGGCTCTACTTGATTCTTGAAGGGCACGTTGCGCCTCAAGAGCTTGCGCTTCACGTTGTTGTTGTTGAAGACGTTGAGCCTTGGCGCCTTGTTCGCCTTGGTGACGACGCGTGCTCTTTCTTCCTCTTGTTGGCGGCGAAGACGTTGTCGTTTTGGGCTTGAGCAAAAGCCTCTTGGTTTGATTGAGGACGAGGAACTTGATCATCAACTTGCTCTTGTGAATGCTTGTCATGTAGCGGGTTGCGAGATGCAAGACGGTCTTGGCGCTGGCTGCTCGTCGAAGAGTGTTCGATGACGGTGTACTTGAGTCGTAGAAGGTGTCGCCGGAATGTCGACTCGAGCGGCTCCGTCTTGATGATGAAGAAGTGGAATGATGCCGTGTTCTCATCAACGCGGATCTCGTCCCATTCTTGCATCATTCTCTTGCTTGTGAGCCTCGAACTTGTTGTCGAAGTAGTCTCTTGTACGTTGCTCGGAGAGTCGCAAGTCGGTGGCGAGGTTGTCGATCTGCGGTCGCCATTGCTTGTTGTTCTTGGTGCAACGCTTCAGTGCACCAAAGAGGTGGCTCTTGGTGACGATGAGGACATGTCGTCGTCTTGCTCGATGAAGAGTGGGTTGGTAGAAGAACTTGGCCTATCCATCATTCCAAACAAGATGTGAGTGGTAGAACGGAAAAGAACTTATACCAATGTACCTTTGACCGATGTTGAAAATGAATCAAGTTCACTCAAATGCGGACAATGAAATAGCACTCTTGGTACCGATTCTTGTCGGTTCTCACACCTACACAAATGAAAGCTTATTTTGGAGCTCGGTTAGGATGGTGGCACAAAATGTGATGCGATTGTAAGTGAGACTCAATAAAGTTGAAAAAGATTCGCAAATTCGCAAATGTAACAAGTAGACCAAGCAAGTAGTGGGACACGGAAACACACACGCAAATAGATAAGTGGGATTGTGCAAACCAAAAGTGAGCCAAAATGTGGAAACCACGAGAATGCTCTTGTTGCACAATACTTGAGAGACGCTAGCACGATTGCACAATAGGCGGATACGCGGACTTGTGCACAACCTATTCGGAAAAATGCAACGATCTCTATCCCAAGTATGCTATATGTATGATATTTCGGTGCTATGATCCAAGATGATCGGATATGACAATCTTAATGTTGTATGATGCTATGGTTCTTGCTTATAAGCTCTTTGCTTATCTTTCCTCTTTGCTTAAAAGCTTGGGTGGCTCTTTCACTTTTGAGCTCTTTTCTTATGCAAACTTCACTAACCAAGATAGCAATTGTGTATGCGATGACAACATTGTGACACACAAGTTGATCTCAAGATATGCACCACTATGGTATGCTATGTATGCTATGGAGTATGATCACTAAGGTGCACAAGTCACGTTGCCGGCAATACTCAATGGCTAGTCTCGATGGGTAAGCAACGCAAAAGTAAGGCTATGTGGTTATCAATGCAATTGCGAGAGATGACAAAGATGTCGCCGAGGTTACCGCCCTTGACGATGATGAGTCCTTAGCGAAGATGAGTGGTGGTGATGTTGACGCCGAACCGCACCTATATAGCGAAACACAATAGGACACGGAACCACAACTCAAATTCTCAAAGACCAAAAGCGAAAATGTGGTAGCAGGAAAGTGGAGGTGGTATAGCGGATGATGTGGTTTAAGCCCTAGGCAAAGATGCCGATGTTCGGAAAATTTGATGGTGTCAAAAGGTGGTGAAACCAAGGTGAGGACTTCGGGCACGTCGATAGCTTCAAAACGAGCCAAAGAACACTCAAATCGGAGTTCGGAGTGAAAAGTTACGATGAAAATGGTGAAAGTTGGAAGGCTGAAACTGGCCAGGGCGGTAGTACCGCTGGGTAGGGCGGTAGTACCGCTCGTAAGCGGTAGTACCGCTTGGAACGGGCGGTAGTACCGCTCGTGTCGGGATTTTTCGACTATTTAGGCTGAACTGGGGCTGGCGGAAGTGCCGTACTCAGCGGTAGTACCGCTAGGAGGGCGGTAGTACCGCTCACAGCGGTAGTACCGCTAGGAGGGCGGTAGTACCGCTCGTGTCGGGATTTTCTCGATTGTTCGAACGGTTGCGGGATTTTGGGGCGGAAATGGGAGATTTCGGGGTCAAAATTCGATGGATTTTGTGGATGGAAAGAGGTGAAACTTGGGGAGATGCTAGATCGACTCGAAACCAAGCAAATCCACGGATCAAAATCAACAAAATTTCATCACACTAACAAATCACAAAAAAAATTTGGGGCTATTTTTGTGGGGAATTTTCGGAATTAGGACAAAAACAACAAAATCAAGCTAGAAAAAGAGGGGTAGGGGCTCCAATAACGTGATCAACGTGGCTCTGATACCATGATGATGTAGGGCAAAACCCTAGGTTGACGATCTTTCACGCTTGGAGAGAATCCCTACGAGGAACACGAAGAACGAGCGGAAGAACACGAGGGAAAACACGGGGAGAACGAGAGAGAGATCACTCTACCGACAAGAAAACGATCACACAAGTGCTAGATTATCAAACACATAGAGTGGCACAAGATTCAAGGACAACAAAGGGTAGGATACAAGGGTAGCCGTTCTTCTCCGCGAGGAGGTCTTGATGGGGTCCACCCTAGGAGGGGGTCTTGAATCCGCTTGGGGGATCTTCTCCGTAGAGGTCCTGATCTCGAAGGAGAAGTATCCAAGTGGATGAGCAAAGGCTCTCACACCGAAATATGAGCAAATCCAAAGCTAACCCTAGAAAGGATGAGGGGAAGGTCTATTTATAGTCTAGGACCTCCAAGGGGTAAGTTGGGGGCGAAACGAGTACATGGGCCTCGGCCCGATACGCTGCTACTGCAGCAGGCGGTAGTACTGTTGCTTCATGGCGGTAGTGCCGCTTTCAGCGGTAGTACCGCTTGGTGGGCGGTAGTACCGCTCGACGCCGCTCGATTCTGGAGTGTGTCGGGTTTATCGAAGTAGGCGGATGGAGAGCGGTAGTACCGCTTGGCTCGGCTCAGCGGTAGTACTGCTTGGCTTGAGCGGTAGTACCGCTCATTGGGCGGTAGTACCGCTTGGCTTGAGCGGTAGTACCGCTCCCTCTGACTCTGCAGCTCCTTCTCTTGCTCTTGGTGTCCATCTTGGGCTGCAGCTTCTCCTAGGTTGGTTCCTTGGTACCTAAGCATGCACAACATTCCAGATTGAGGTAGTAGCCATGTCTCGAGAGGGTCATATGATATTTCACTAAGGAGAGAAGTCACCTCGGTCTCGAGAGCTCGAGCTCGTGCTCTAGTCATGGGTCCTCTTGGCTCTTGATGAGATGGTTGTGGATGCATGGGGATGATCGTGGGATGCTCCGCATCAGTACTCGTCTTCATGTTGTTCTTGGCGCGGAGGAAGACCATGATCAAGTTGCTCTTGTTGAACTTGAGGTTGAGGTGGAGCTTGACGAGCTTGTGGAGGAGCTTGAGGAACTTGACGTTGTACATGAGGTTGGTAGTTCCTCTCTTGTATTTCTTCTCGAAGGGCTTCCTCTTGATTGCGCCGTTCGCGATTGCGGTTGGCGAAGGCTCTACTTGATTCTTGAAGGGCACGTTGCGCCTCAAGAGCTTGCGCCTCACGTTGTTGTTGTTGAAGACGTTGAGCCTTGGTGTCTTGTTCGTCTTGGTGACGACGTGCTCTTTCTTCCTCTTGTTGGCGACGAAGGCGTTGTCGATCTTGAGCTTGAGCAAAAGCCTCTTTGTTTGATTGAGGAGGAGGAACTTGATCATCAACTTGCTCTTGTGAATGCTTGTCATGTAGCGGGTTGCGAGATGCATGACGGTCTTGGCGCGCGGCTCGTCGAAGAGTGTTCGATGACGGTGTACTTGAGTCGTAGAAGGTGTCGTCGGAATGTCGACTCGAGCGGCTCCGTCTTGATGATGAAGAAGTGGAATGATGCGGTTTCTCATCAACGCGGGATCTCGTCCCATTCTTGCATCATTCTCTTCCTTGTGAGCCTCGAACTTGTTGTCGAAGTAGTCTCTTGTACGCTGCTCGGAGAGTCGCAAGTCGGTGGCGAGGTTGTCGATCGCGGTCGCCATTGCTTGTTGTTCTTGGTGCAACGCTCGTTGCACCAAAGAGGTGGCTCTTGGTGACGTGAGGACATGTCGCCGTCTTTCTCGATGAAGAGTGGGTTGGTAGAAGAACTTGGCCTATCCATCATTCCAAACAAGATGTGAGTGGTAGAACGGAAAAGAACTTATACCAATGTACCTTTGACCGATGTTGAAAATGAATCAAGTTCACTCAAATGCGGACAATGAAATAGCACTATTGGTACCAATTCTTGTCGGTTCTCACACCTACACAAATAAAAGCTTATGGTGGAGTTCGGTTAGGATGGTGGCACAAAATTTGATGCAATTGTAAGTGAGACTCAATAAAGTTGAAAAAGATTCGAAAATTCACAAATGTAACAAGTAGACCAAGCAAGTAGTGGTACACGGAAACACATACGCAAATAGATAAGTGGGATTGTGCAAACCAAAAATGAGCCAAAATGTGGAAGCCACGAGAATGCTCTTGTTGCACAAGTAGGGAAAAGCCTAGCAGTAGCGCTGGTTTTTGGCCTATTAGTAGCGCGGGCAAGCGCCATCGATAAGGCGCTTAGTTAATGCTTAGCAAGGCGCCTGCGGCACTCGCTACTGCTATATCTACTTAGTAGTAGTGCTTTCCAAGTCAAGCGCTACTGCTAATTACTAGTAGCGCTTTCGAAAACAATCGCTACTACTATTATTCCCTATTCCATTTCTCTTGAATTTTAGGTCGTATTCATATACCTGTATACAATTTTTCATACAGTAGCAATTTAGAGATTGTTTTTACATCATAATGAGTTATTAAATCACTAGGTGAAAGAACCTTGGATTAGTTTCAAGTGCACTTTGGATCCATCATCATCATAATATCATTAACAACTTATCATCATAATATATCATTGTCATATAACTCCTCATAATCATCATTTTCGTCCATGATGGGACATCATATAACAACTTCGTCACTAGTTATAATAACAACTCCTCCTCATCATCATCATAGTACTCATAATCATTACTCCTACTCAGCATCACCATCAAGTCTTAGACATTGTAGTCATATATAATCAACACTAACTAGTTATTCTTAATACTTAGGACCTACTCCTCTCTCCTAGCTAAAACACCATAAAACAGATAAACCGGTCCTTCACCATAATGAAGAATGGACATAAACCTATCTCCAACTTGTGGCTTGCGCACATTCATTTTGTCTCCAATTATTTGCGTGTGCGCATTCATCACTTTGCTCCATTCTTTGATTTTGAGCCTTCCATCATTTGAAGAAATCGAGTATGCAGTATGGTAAGCCTCCGAAGGAGTTGGTCGTAAGCTAACCAATATGCATATCACCTTCGGTAAATAGCATGTCAGGCATAACCTGCTTCGGGAGCCTCTGTTCAAAAATGAAATAGTAACATATATAGTTAGCAATGGTTTACTTAAGAATAATGTATGCAATGAAGTTACCATCATTAACAAAATCTTACCAAGTTTTTGGCAATGAAGTTATCATCAAGCAATGTATGGACTAGTGGCACGTATCTAGTATAATTTGGGCTGTTAGAGTGACTGGTTTTGAAGGCCTAACATCTTCTATGAATGAGACAAGATAACCTTTCTCCTCACAAGTAAGCTTGGAGTCATAGCTGTAGTATGTGTTGTCTACTACCTTCCGAGTATTTCTTGAAGATAAGAAATAAGCTGAAAATTATAAATAAATAAGTTTAGTATGGAAGAACACCAAATATTTTTAAATTAACAACATAAATTACTGAACTTAACAAATTAGTTTGACAAACTCACATCTAGGCAAAACTGGAGGCATATCCACATCCACCCAGATGTCGATATTATCATCATCATCATCATCATCATAATCTTCGGGACGAATATCAAATCTTATTCGCATTCCCTCCTCAAATCCTTATGCCTTTCAGAGAGCTTCCCGATTAGAGCAACCGAAATGGGAGCGATCGACCGCATTGTAGAACTTAACCAGAAACTCATAACCATGTTTAGTTCTTAAGTGAGCCCTCCTCGTGTCCACATTCTCAAAGTCATCTAAACCAAAACCAAGCTTCTCTAATACATATGGTCTAGCATGGCACGGGATGTACTAATCGAATTGAAAAAATCCATAAATTACACGTTGAACAAAAGAAGCACAAGTGATGATATTAATTACGACGAAATGCTTGTCGCTTGCGTCACATAAACATCGAAGGTCTCTTCCAGCTTCACGATGAAAAACCTATCATTTTGCGGTGAGGAAACCTGTCGCACACACCGGTCATCGTAGCAGTACCGCACTCCGGGATCCCATCGTCATCGACATCTCCTATGTTCAAAATTCAAAGATTATAACTCGACGACAAAACCCAAAAAATCCGGCATGACCTTTGCTAAAAAAGGACATATTGAGCGCCTAAAATTTGCCGGAACGGAAATTAATCAACACTCCGGCAAAACATAGGCCCCTTATCGATGGTCATTGCATTTCAATGGTTCAAAATATGAAAAAAAAACATTTGAAAATATCTTATATATAATCCTAACACTAAATAAACTAGTTTTATTAACTACTTACTAAATAAACTAGTTTTATTAACTACTTACTAAATAAACTAGTTCTATTAAGCACTTACTAAATAAACTAGTTCTATTAAGCACTTAATATAAATAAACTAGTTATATTAATCACTTACAAAATAAACTAGTTACCTACGATTTGCAAAAACAGAGACAAGGGAGGGAGGGAGGAGAGAGAGGGGGCGGCCGGAGGAGGAGGGGGAGGGGCCGGCCGGAGGAGGAGGAGGGAGGGGCGGCCGAAGGAGGAGGAGGGAGGGGCGGTGGGAGGAGGGCTGCCGGCAGAGGAGGGAGGAGGGGGCGGCCGCAGGCGGAGGGAGGAGGGCGCGGTGGGAGTAGGAGGGAGGAGGGCGCGGTGGGAGGAGGAGGGACGGAAGGAGGGAGTACCTCGGTGGCGGACGGACGATGGCGGCGACGGCGAGGAACGATAACGGTTATCGGCACAGGTGAGAGTGACTGAGAGGGAGAGGGAGTGAGAAAGAGAGGGGCGGCCACGTGGGGATAAGGTAGGGTTAGTAGTAGCGCGGGTATGAAAAAGCAACACAGCTAAGGAGAATAGTAGTAGCGTAGTACGGCGTAAGGCGCTACTGCTATAACTAGCTGGACGGCGAGGTCATGGCAATTAGAGCAGTAGCGCGGTTTAGAGAGGACGCGCTACTGCTATATTTCTTTCAACTGCGTGTTTTTCCGGAACGCGCTGCTGCTAAATAGCAGTAACGTCGTATTTTGAAGAGCGCTGCTAGTAATATTCTATGTATAAGGTTTTCCCTAGTAGTGTAACCCTAACTAGGAGGAGGAGGGGTCTATATATAGTGCTAAGCCACGAAGGGGTAAGTGAGGGGCGAAGGGGTACATGGGCCTCGGCCCAAGTCATGCGCGCAGGCATGGTCCGGATGATCCGGATGGTGGCCTGGATGATCCGGGCGTCGGGGTCCGGATGATCTGGGCGGTCGTCCGGATGATCCGGCTTCGTCGAGCAGGCTTCGGGTGTCTTCGGGCACATTACCCGGATCGTCCGGGTCGGGGTCCGGCTCATTCGGGGTTGGTCCTGATCGTCCGGCTGGGGATCCGGATGATCCGGGCAAGTCCGGTCTTGCTCTGATCTTCTTCTTCCTTCTCCTCTTCCATGCTTGGCCTTGGTCCTTGGATCCTCAATGGTCATTTCGGTTGTACCTAAGTATATGCAAGGTCCATGCATGAGGTAGTAGCCATGTCTCATATGTGGAAAGTGATGGTTCGAAGAGGAGTGAGTTCACCTTGTGTCCAATGGCATATGGTCGAGGTCTCATCGTATGTCCTTTTGGGGCTTGGGGAGTAGTCGAAGTGTACATCGGGATGATCGTAGGATGCACTGCATCAACTATTTAACACGAATATCCTCATTGGGACAATCTCTGGCAAAGTGCCCTGCTTCATTACAGCGGAAACATATTACTTCTGACAAGTCTCGAGGTTTCCTTATGATTACATAGCCTCCTTGGGCCCTCGTCTTCCCTTTTGGGCAATCGCTGAAGTAGTGTCCTGAATATTTGCACCTAAAACATGTGATGTGACTCAGGTCCTTCTTTGTAGAAATATGGTTATTCCTGGAATCATACTCTACCTGGACTTTTCTCTTCCTAGACTTTTCCGTGCTAATCAGGGCTTCTATTTCCTCTGGGTCATACTCTACTTCCACTGTTGGGAATGCTACTAGATCCCCCTTCAGACAATTCTTGGAGATGTGTCCTTCTTCTCCACATGAATAGCAAGACTTGGTGCAGGGTTTAATTGGGTCTTCTTCGAGTGTGTCCTCCACCTCTTCCTTCATCACAGGTTCTTCTAAGATTTCCATGAGGGCTCCTTTCATTGCTTCTTTCTTCTGCTGGATGGTTCTTTGTACCATGGGGTAAATGTGACACTAAGCAGGGTAGTGGGTAGTCCCTTAACCCAAGAACAAGTAATCTGCCTAGTTGGGCATTCTTTAGCTGAGTGGTTTTCTTCGCAATGAGGGCATTCATCCTTGTGTTCTTTATGGTTGTGTCCTTCTTTATGGTTGTGTCCTATTTCTCCATGGAACTTGCATGCACATATCATTTCCATAAGGCTTCAATTTCTGGGACACAGGTCGAGACTTTAGCAGAGTCAACTTAAATTCTTCCCAAGTGGTTACTCTTTGCCATCCATTGATGGTTTGGTACATGCTCCACCAAGTAGCAGCACCTCTTTCAAAGCACTGAAGAGCATGATGGGGCATATCCTTTCCGGCTATAGTGTTATTCTTCATGTGATCTTCCATGTTCTGAATCCATCGGTCCGTCTCCAATTGAGTCATTAGTCCAGAAAATATGTGTTCATCTCCATTCATCCTCTATTGGTTCCAAGGGTTTTGGGGTGAGATAGGAGAGATAGAGAGGGATACACACAATACGAACAATAGTTTTGAAGAGACAGATTTTATTTTGTGGCTGTCGGAAAAAATCAAACAAATGACAGCTCATAATCGTCGCATCTAACGTAAGTATATAACAAGGGTTTGGTCTTCTTCTGATCGTGCTTGCTGATCTTCTCAAGTTCTTCTGCCAGGTCATTTCTGTTGACTTGAAGTCTCTCGTGACGTCCTTTAATATTCTGGAGTTGCGTTCCAAACTTCTGCGTTTCAACATCCTTGGCATGAACCATGGTCTTGCTGTCCTTCATTAGCCCTTTTGTCATCCTATCCTTCTGAAGAAATGCATGCTTAACTCATCACGGTGACTATAGCATACGCGGGCGATAATATCATTGATAGTCGTGTTTATGCCCATGTCATTTGCATGAGCTATCATTCCATAGTTGATAGCTCCTGCCTTAGGGTTTTCTTGACAAAAACTTTGAGTTTTATGGCTCCATGATCCGGTCTTTCTCCGACACACTTTGGTCCCAGGTATTGGTAGCTTCAATAGTCTGAGAATTTCCATAAGGGTAGCTTTCCTAATTCATAACAATCTCGGAATTCTTCAGAGCCTTCAAATTCACCTAGTCTCCGGAGATCTTCAACCGTTGTAGTTTCATTTATTCAAATGCATGGTAAAATACTCTTTATTCCGAAATGGTCTTAGTTGTCCGATATCTTGTACTTCTTGGAGTAGTCTCATCAGTCGAATCCATGCTTGGTCAAAAGGGGAAAGGGTAGAGTCTAACTATTTGAGATGAGAGGAAATACTTGGTAAAGCATTAGAAAGAATGAGAGTTAAGGGATCTCTTTTGAAAATAAAGATTTAGAGAAAATCTTTCCTATGGGCTTGCCAGTTTCTAGGGGTCACGTCCTACAGTCAACATGTGCTCTAATACCATCTTGTAGCGGCCCGACCCGAATGGATCGAAGTCTTTGTGCTTAAGTGTCATCCCTGGATCGGTATGCTGACACACACGGTACTCGAGGAATTATAACAGAGTGCAATCACATGTAAAAGTAACGTAAATACTATTACCTCAATCCATATAGCGGAAGTAACAACAAAGTTGTGGAGTCCCAACAACACCAACGACAAACTTGAGTTTAGACATCGTAACCCTAACGTATC
Organism: Aegilops longissima; assembly: GCA_021605205.1. Classification (NCBI taxonomy): domain Eukaryota; kingdom Viridiplantae; phylum Streptophyta; class Magnoliopsida; order Poales; family Poaceae; genus Aegilops; species Aegilops longissima. The sequence goes on along the minus strand of JAHIAM010006093.1, from coordinate 43,533 downwards.
ACTTACTCGTCATAAGATTCCTGCAACATGTCTATCTATACGCATATTTGGCTGGTGGAGGCTCCAAGTTTAATCTTGCATAAAGCTAATTTTTTCCTCCAACAAAGGAATACATTTTTATTAACTACCAAGTTTATGCCATTATTGAGAAGGTTTCCCCAACTCGATCCCAAAATTACCAAGTCATTAATAACCCAACAATTTCATTACATAGAGTGATGAGATCAACCAATAATTCAAATACCAGATACTCAAGATGTCCATAACCGGGGGCACGGCTAATCATGATTAGGTTGTACACTGCAGAGGTTTGCGCACTTTTCCCCACAAGACTCGATCTCCTCCGTTGAATTTCTCACACTGCATGATGTTAGAGAAACGGATGATCGAGACACAGTCTTTTCGAAGAGGTACCCTTAACCGAGAAACTGCATGAGATCAACGTGGCTCATGATACCAAGATGATGTAGGGTAGAACCCTAGGTGGGATCTTTTCACACTTGGAGGGGAAAAAGGAGAGAAACAAAAAGAACACAACAAGAACACAAAGAGGAAATCACTCCAACAATTCCCGATTACACATCCACTAGAGTAACAACACAAGATCCACAAGTCACAAAATCAATCAAAGGAAATATACAATGGCAAAGTTCTTCCCAAATCCAAAGGAGATGGGGTCTTGGAGATAGTCTACTCCTTGAGGAGGTCTTGAAATCCACAAGGATTCTTCCCTAGGGGGTCTTGATTCCACAAGGGAAGGTAGAAAGGAGCAAAGCTCACAAATATCTCATCTAATACTTTGCTAACCCTAAACATAGCCCTAGGTACGGTTTATATAGGCTTTGGGTTGAAGGAGGTGGAGAGGGGCTCGAACAGGCGATCACAGCCGTCCACCCTGATGAGCCCGTGCGCACGGGGTAAGTTGGGCCCGTGCACACGGAGTGCACACGGGATCACATAACTAACTATTTTTGCGGATTAATTGTTTATTTCTAACTGCTTGAATATTGGTTTCCTGTATGATTTCTTCCAATTTGATTATGTGCTACTTGTTTAGTATGACTTCATGTTCATTCGTCCCCATGTTTTTTACTTATAACTTGATTTAAATTTCGGCCATGCTATTTTATCACAACATTCCTATATCTAAATATATTCAGATGGTATTGATATATTTGCAACAATTTCCTGGACTACCCTGATAAGGGATCAATTTATCTAAGCCATCAGACCCAAGAAAACAGTTTTTCCATACTATCCTATACTAATTTATATTTTACATTATCTACATATTTAAAAATCATATCCTTCCATTGAAAAAATAGATGGGTGCAGCAACGCGCGCCATTAATGATCTAGTTCTAATCAAGCAAAGTGCTATCACACTGTGCATGCATCAGTACATAAGAAAACATGCATGATGGTCGTGGAGCACTTTAGCATTATTAATATATGCCCAGGGTATGCACCTGGCTTTGTACAAAGGGTTACAAGTCGCTGGGACTATGCTTGTACAAAAGAGGTTGCCAGGACAAAGCCCGACAACGGCGCCTTAGGGGTTGAACTTGCCAAGATGCTCTCCATGAGTTTTGCACACGAATGCCACTTTGGTCTCCAGACGGATTGCGCCAGGTCTGGTGACTTGTACTACCCGGTAAGGGCCCTCCCACTTCAGCGCCAACTTGTTTGTTCCCTTGGCGGACTAAACGCGCCGAAGGACAAGGTCGCCTTCCTCAAGGCTCCGGGCATGAACCTTGCAGCTTTGATAGCGGCGCAAGGCTTGCTGGTAGCATGCATCACGCACAGCTGCCTCAAGATGATATTCCTCGAGGAGCACGGCATCGTCATGCCGGAGCTGCTGTTGCACTACCTCATTGTAGGCAAGTACTCGAGGTGACCTATATATGAGTCCCGTGAGAAGGACCGCTTCTGCACCATAGACTAGGGACAAGGGTGTCTGGCCAGTAGCTCGATTTGGTGTTGTTCTGAGTGAGCAAAGAACCACCAGAACTCATCAATCCATCGCCTCCCGCTCTTGTGTAGCTTGTCAAAAGTTTGTCTTGAGCGCGCGCAGCACTTCAGCATTTGTCCTCTCTACTTGCTCGTTACTCCTTGGATGAGCAATGGAGGCAAAGCAAACCTTGCTTCCAAGGCTCTGGATGTATTGCATGAAGGTGCGGCTCGTAAACTATGTGTCGTTGTCAGTGATCACTCTGTTCGGAACTCCAAACCGACAAACTAATCTTTTCAAGAACTTGACAGCTGACTGTGTAGTCACCTTCCTCACTCGTTGTAACATCCCAAAAATTCTAAATTTTGGAATATTATATTAAATAAATAGTTTTGATTGTTTATTTGATTGTGGAGTGGTTGCTTGTGTGGAGTTGAGTGAAATTTGAAACTTTTTGAAAGTTAAATGAGAGGGAATAAAAGGACTTTCCCAAACTTTCACATTGCATTTATGACCTCCATGAATTCAAATTCTTTTCATCACGAAACCCTGGAGTGAAGATGATATCACTTCTTCCATTTAAATAAATGAAAAGGGTTTTGAAAATATTTGAATTCCATTTGGAACTATTTCAAATTCAGAAACTTTATGCAACTCAATGATTTTCATGAGAGAAGATATGACTTCTTCAAAACATATGAAATATGAGTTGGAAGTTTAAAAGAATCAATATTTAAAGTCCCTCTGAAATTATTTTCAATTTGGAGTTATTTTGTTTTTATTCAAATTATGTTTCTCCAAAAATAAATATATGGAAAATAGGGTAAAATGATTCCCTACATCGAAAAATTGGAGAGAAATAAATTTGAAATCATTTTGGTATTGTTAAAATGATTTTATTGGGTTTTATTATAGCCGTAGCACTCTTTGCTTTATTTAATTTTTGTGGAATTTATTTGACGTTAGAAAATGTTCAAGTTATAGAAAATCTTTTCTTAAAATTTCGATATATTATATGCCTATAGTATATTTTTATATTTATTGTTTTGTTAAATTTTTTGTCTGTAAAGTTATTTAAAAAAATCTTTCTCCGGACCTAACTCGAGTGAAGCCCAGCCGCACGCCTTCGAGCTCGGGACGGAGTCCCGAGCAGCGCCGCCCGCCGCCGTGTCTGGATCGGACAACTCCCTCGCCGCCTTGGCCTCGCCCCCTCCCGCAAGCCACCCTCAGCCAGCCACGCGCAGCTCGTGATCGTCGCTCGCCGCGCCGACTCGCCGCTGCCCCACGCCGCATCTCATACCGCCGACGCCGCCTGCGGGTCAGAACTCGCCGACGTCGTCGCCCATAAGTCACCAAACCGCCGAAATCGTCGCCGCCGTCCGCCTTGCCGCCGTCGAAGTCCACACTCGCCGGTGCCCGCCGTCGTCGGTTTTTTCCACCGGAACCACCGAACCGCCGTACCGGTGATAAACGGCCCTGGTCCGGGTTATTTCTTTTGGTTTTTCATTTAAACCCGATTTTATTATTTAGTTAGGTTATTTAGTGGACGTTCGCTAGTTTAGGTTCTGTAGAAAACGGTTTTCATCTTACAAGCTTCTGCAGCGAACGTTCGTTCGTTGGATTTTTCTTTTTCTGTTTTAATTTCGGCCGGGGACCTAGATGCAATTAGTTTATTTTCAGATTAGCCCTTGATCTTCAAACCCTCACAACTTTTTGCTCGCATATCCAAATCCAACGAAACCAATGCCCACTTCTTTGTTATGATCTCCTCTATCGAGATAATCAAGTTGAACATGTTTTTGAAAATTTAAAATTTGGTTTCAAACAGATTTGAATTCAAACTTCTTTTGTTCATAACTTGAGTTTTACAACTCTGATTTAATTGTCTTTTTGCTAAATCAAGCTCTTGACCTAAACTTTCTGATAAGACAAAATCCACCTAATTTTGGTACTGTTAGAAATTGTTTTATGTTGCAACAGTTAATTGCTTGTTTTCGAAGTTTTCCGAGATCTTTTCTTCGATTTTTTGCATGATTGCTTATGATGCGGAGCATCTTACGATCATCCCCATGGACCTACCATCGTCTCATCAAGAGCCAAGAGGACCCATGACACGAGCACGAGCTAGAGCTCTCGAGAACGAGGTGACTTCCTTCCTTAGTGATATCACATATGATCCACTCAAGACATGGCTACTACCTAAGTCCGATATGCTATGCATGATCAGGTGTCAAGAGGACTCTCCCGAAGATGCACGTGAAGAAGGACAAGCCGCCAAGTTCATGGATGAAGAGAACCAACGGAAGAAGGCAAGTTCACTTTCCAGGCCCCGGACATCCGGCCATGGCCCCGGACATCCGGCCCCTGGAGCGTCCACACCCGCAGCAGACCAGCCACCCTACAGCTCCAGACCCCGGACATCCGCCTCCAGCCCGGACATCCGGCCAGAAGCCCGGAAATCCGGTGCCACGCACTAGAACCTACAGAAGCTATCGCCGTCAGCCCGGACATCCGGCCCCTCCCGAAGCCCCGAACATCCGGCCCGACGCCCGGACATCCGGCTCCTCCTGTCACAAGACAAATGAGGGCCGAGGCCCATGTACCTCTTCGCCCCCTAGACTATATATACTCCATCCCCTTCCTCTTTCTAGGGTTAGCATTGGTTTAGCTCATATGTGAGATAGAGCATTGCTCATCCATTACGGATCTGCTCCACGAGAGAGACCGCGGCCCCTCTATGGAGAAGATCACCTTGGATTCAAGACCCCCTCTTGGGTGGCCCCCATCAAGACCTCCTCACGGAGAAGAACCGGTTACCCTTTGTATCGTCCTTTGTTGGATTTGGATCTTGTATCTTACCTTTGTGTTCATCGATCTAGCACATGTGTGATCTATTCTTGTTGGTTGAGTGATTTCTCTCGTGTTCCCCTCGTGTTCCCCTCGTGTTTCCCCTCGTGTTCATCGCGCTCTTCGTAGGGATTCGCTCCTTTCGTGAAAGATCGGCCACCTAGGGTCCACCCTACATCATCTTGGTATCATGAGCCACATTGATCACGATTTCGGAGCCCCCTCTCTTTGTTTTCTAGCTTGATTTTGTGGTTTTTTCGTCGTAATCCGAAAATTGTCCCACAAAAATAGCCCCAATTTTTTTTGAGATTTGTTGGTGTGATGAAGTTTTGTTGGATTTGATCCGCGGATTTTGTGTGTTGCAGGTAGATCTAGCTTTTGCCCATCTTTTCCCCAAATTCCATCCACAAAATCTTCTGAATTTTGCCCCGGATTTGACCTCTCCACGCGGTGTTCTACGAGTTCATCCACGGATCCCGAGCCCGGACATCCGGCCCAACAGCCCGGACATTCGGCCCAACCCGGACATCCGGCCATCAGCCCGGACATCCGGCCGCTGACAGCATCACTTCCATCCTCCACTCCGTTTCCCGCCTAACTCTCGCCAAATTTTGTCCCAGTGCCCACATACACTTCCGCATACAACCACCACTTCCGCATAGCACCACCATAGCTGATGCGGAGCATCCCACGATCATCCCCATGCATCCACAACCGTCTCATCAAGAGCCAAGAGGACCCATGACACGAGCTAGAGCTAGAGCTCTCGAGAACGAGGTGACCTCCTTCCTTATTGATATCGCATATGATCCACTCGAGACATGGCTACTACCTAAGTCCGATATGCTATGCATGGTTAGGTGTCAAGGGGAACCTCCCGAGGGTGCACGTGAAGACGGACAAGTCCCCAAGTACAAGGATGAAGGAACACGACGAGAGGAACCGGAGAAGTCTGCCCAGCCCGACATCCGCACCATGCCCCGGACATTCGGCTCTTCCTCGAAGCCCCGGATATCCGCCCTTCGCCCGAAATCCGCCCTCCATCACGTAAATCGCTCTGAAGACCAGGCCAGCCCGACATCTGGCCCCCGCCGACATCCGCCCGTCCGAAGCCCCGGATATCCGCCACTCGCCTCAAAATCCGCGCCCGCACCGAATCGGCAAAACCAGCCGCGCAAGCCCGACATCCGCCGGCTAGCCCGGACATCCGGCGCCTCGGAAAGCCGGACATCCGGCCGACGCCGACATCCGGCTCCGCTGTCTGTGCACTGAAAGGGCCGAGACCCATGTACCTCTTCGCTTTAGACTATATATACTCCATCTCCTTCCTCTTTCTAGGGTTAGCATTGGATTAGCTCATATTTTGGTGTGAGAGCCTTTGCTCATCCACTTGGCTACTTCTCCTCGGAGATCAGGACCTCACGGAGAAGATCCCCAGCGATTCAAGACCCCCTTCTAGGCGGACCCCATCAAGACCTCCTCTCGGAGAAGAACGGCTACTCGTGTATCCTTACCTTTGTTGATCTCGAACCTTGTGCCACTCTATGTGTTCGATAATCTAGCACTTGTGTGATTGATTTCTTGTCGGTTGAGTGCATTCTCTCTAATTTTCCCCGTGTTTTCCCTCTTGTTCTTCCGCATGTCCCTCGTGATTCCCCGTAGGATCCGCTCCAACGTGAAAGATCGCCCACGTAGGGTTCCGCCCTACATCATCTATGGTATCAGAGCATAGATGATACCATAGATGATACGGGGCTAACCCGGTGTAGGCCGATCTTTCACATTTGGAGTGGGATCCCTCGGAGAGCACGAAGAACACGGGGAAGAACGGGGAGAAATCACAGGGGAAAACACTCAAGAACAAGTCCAATCACACATCCACTAGACAATCAAACACACAAGATCCACAAGGTACACGAACAACAAAGGGAAAGATACAAGGTAGAGTTCATCTCCGTGAGGAGGTCTTGAAGGGGTCCGCCCAAGAGGGGTCTTGATGATATATCCCGCAGATCTTCTCCTAGATGGAGGTCTTGGCCTCCAATGGAGTAGGGTCTCTCTCTCAAGAGTAGAGGTAGGAGCAAAGCTCACCTAAGAATGAGCTATCATATTTGCTAACCCTAACTAGAGGAAGGGATGGAGTATATAGGCTAGTCCACGAAGGGGTAAGTGAGGAGGGATACATGGGCCTTTGGCCCGACTCTGTAGCAGCAAAGCGCCGGATGTCCCAAGTTCATGGGAGGCCAGATGTTCGGGGCATGGGCCGGATGTCCGGGCTGGTGAGGTCAGCCTCGGTGCTCTCTGGATAGGGGTGTCGGATTTCCGGGCTTGTGGCCGGATGTCCGGGCTGTCGGGAGGCGCCGGATGTCCGGGGCCTGTAGGTACTTGGCGGCTGGGCGGCTGCTGTGGGTGAAGCTCCAGGGGCCAGATGTCCGGGGTCCTGGCCGGATGTCCGGGTCCTGGGGGTTGTCTCCATCTTCTTTCGTAGTCACTTCCAGGCTTCCCTTACGGATGGTGTAGTTGTTCCTTGGCGCTTGCACTCCTCTTCAACATCCGTGAAGCTCCGACAATACCTATGCATGCACACGGGAGAAGTGTCAAGTAGTATACCATCCTCGAAGGGGTCAAGTGAGCACGTATAAAGGAGAAGATTCACCTTTGAGTATGTGAAGTAGAGGTCACACGTGTCCCTTGCCAAACGGACTCTTGACATGGTGATGACCGTAGGATGCTCCGCATCATCCCCTCCCCCTTGGAAAGGATCCGACCTCGGATCGAAAACCAAATCACCATGGGAAAGAGATGGCGGTGCCGTGTCAAAGTGGTCGATCACCAAGCTCTCGTCATCTTGAAGCTCGAAATGGGCACTCTCCAATGTCGCACCATCTTGTGATTCCTTCAAAAGGAGTAAATAGAACAAACACTTGGAAAAACAAATGTGGTTAGCGTTAGTGCAAAACCAAGCATTCAAGAGGTGATTCACCAAACAAGTGTTGTCATCAAGCATAGCATAGGGTGTGACAAAGGATTGTGACATGACATGTAAGCATATCAATTGAGCACAAGCAAAGATATCATGGGGACAAGTATGCAAATGTGAGGTAGAGATGCAAATATGTGTGACAAGAGCATAAGCATCCACCTCAAGGTCATAGCAAGCATGCATAAAGCGCTCAACAAATGGTCGATGGTAGGCATAGGAATCATTCACAACACCAAATAAGATGAGATGTCTAAACACATGGGTCAAGTGCAAGACAATCCAAGCATAATGTGCATAGGGTGTAGTGAATATAGTGTGGCACTCAACACAATAGAAAGAGCAATTGTTCATCATGTGTGAGGCAATCAAGTGAAGCATGTTACAAGCAATGGGACATGGCATATGTGAAGAAATGACATTGGTGCAACCAAGCATATCATAGGGGCAAGTAATCCAAGAATTGGATGCAACACACAAGGCATATATATCATGATGCATGGGAATGTGATAATGGCAAGTCAAAGCAAGATCTATAGCAAGTGCGCAATCAAGTGGTCCAAGATGACCAATAAGTCTCACGGTGCAAGCAACACAAGTAGTATGATCCGCAATATCCATGCTCAAGAAAGATGTCACCTTGAAAGCATTTCCTTGTGCATTCTTCACATTGCCGGAGTGGTAGGAAGTATGGTGTAGAAGCAAGTCGTGGAAGAATCTATGAGGCTCGCTCTCAAGAGCTCGAATGGTCAACTCACGTGAAGTGGAAGTCGACACAAAGTCCAAGTATCCTACACATGCACAAAACAAAACAAACAACGTATGCACATGGTAGATAAACACATCATCCATCATGATGGTTCTCTTCTTTTGCACAAAACCATTAGTAACAAAAGTGCATGAACAGTATGATGCAACAATGGCGATATTCATGGCACTAGGTATATGGTGCAAAGAAGTAAGGCAAGCATGCTTCACAAGGGATATGTCAAAATCTCCAAACAAGTGTGAGAATGCTATGGGGGCAATCTCATGAGTAAGACGACAATCATGGTTGCACTCAATACATGGAAAATGATCTAGCATGAGAGAGGCAACATATGGAGATATGTGACAAGAAGCAATAACAATCATGTGCAAAGCATTTAGATGGTTGTCATCAACCGCATGAAATGAGCAAGTATGAATCATTGGTGATGCAACATAAGCAAGCATAGTAATCAAGTCGTGCAAACTAGTGGAGCGAAGATGCAATACACTAGGAGAAATCATGGCAATCATGTCATGTGAGTAAATAATAGGCATAGGGAATGCACATGACATATCTCAAGCACGAACACAAAGCAAGATGAAAGTATCATCATAGGAATGGTGCACAAAAGAAACATGGCAATAACAAGCAATATCTCCACCAAGCTTGCAAATACACATACAAGTACGAGAATCAATCATCATGTGTAATGCAAAGCATGGGTCACAAATGCATGTCAAAGGTATAGGAATGAGCATATCATGCAAAGTGAACATGGCAAGATGGGCATATGATATGTAATGAACAACAACCCATAACCATGTGAGGGCCATGTAAAAGAGATGCGCGAAGTGAGCGGTGGGAAAGGCAATCCATGGGATCCCAAGTCATCATTGCTCTCTAGAGCTCGTTTTGTCAACTCGTGGGATTGCGAAGTTGACAAGTATTCATGGGTACCTACACAAAAGAGACACAAACGAAAGAAATTGTGTGTGTGGTAAATGTACACATCATCCATCATGATGTGTATGTGCAAGTGAGTGTTAGCACAAGATAAGCATCGCTCAAAGAAATTTGATGCATGGTATAAGAGCATGTCATCCATCATGAAATAATAGTTGTTATGTATGACACGATGGGGACACAAATTGAGAATGCGAGTATATGGCACATCAATATCATGTTTATTCAGGGGGAGCATATGGTGCACACAAGTATTGGGATCATGCAATGAATGGGATGGATCAAATTCTCCTAACATGTATGAGGAAACTATGGGGGTCTCCTCATAAGCAATATCGGAAACATCACATGGAGAAAATGGACAACATCCAAAACAATGCATATCCGAAGGTAGGTGGTCATGGCATGGCATATGAGATAAATGATGCAAAGGAAGCATATCAATATCATCACAAGAAAAACAAATGCCAATAACCATGGGCTTGTCATCTATGCCATATGTGCAAATTGGGTTCATTTTAATGGCATATGCATAGTCACTATGAAGAGATTGCAAATAAGACATATGGTTGATCTCATGCATAGCATATGACAAGTCAAGCGGATTATCAAACATGATGTGACCTAAAGAATTGTCACAAGAAATCCTATGTAACATGGCATCACTACTAATAGACTCCACATGATAATCATCATATTCATCATAAATGGGCAAATCATCACATGGGGAAATCATACTAGCATGAAGCAAGGTACTAGGTGGATCAACATCATGCAAGCAATCAATGTCAAGAATGTCCACTAGTGGGACTTGAGTATCACCTTCACCTATGTTACCTTGTTCATTCCACTCAAGTGGTGTAGGTGAGGTGGAAAAGACCAAATGGTGGTCATCTTCATCTTGATGGAACCATGTGGGGGGGTGCATCATATTCCACCATGGCCATCGTCTTGTCCAAAGGGAGGACGGAGTCGTAGAGGATAGGCGCGTCATCATATATGGAACCTAGCACCAAATGAGAAGACACAATAGAGGTAGAGGTCAAGTAGTTAGAAATCAAAGTGGCCTCACTCTCTCTATGTGGTGGTTCACTCACTCCCTCAAGGTAGGTGCACTTAAACTCACGTATGGTGGAGTCACTCATCTCACACAAGTGGTGGTTGTGGCTCTCCTCACATGGGATTTGTGGCAGCTCATCATGTATAGGGCTAGTGGTGAAGTCACTGTCACTCTCAATATGGTGGCAAAAGTCACCCAAGTCATCGGATGATAGAGGCGAGGGTGTCCCGATCTTTCGATGAGATGATAACTATCGATTTGGTGGAGTCGACTTTGACGATCCGACTACAAACGTGCACGACGCTGCGCCTTAGCAATCGCTAAACCAACTCCGAGAGGTTATTGACCACGCCGAGCACGATCAACCCGACCACGAAGGTCTATTCCTGCAAGCAATCAAGAACGAGTAAGAATATGATAAAGCAATCTGAATATTGCGAATATATATGAAGTATTGATAATGGTGGGGATCCGTAGCGGTCTTGGTCTGGTCGTTGGACACAAACGGCACACGGTTGCAATGGCTAACTTTTAACTAAACAAATCCCGTGAAAAAGCTACTAGATGGATCTACTTATATAGGAGCAAGGGGTGGCGGCCAAGGAGGTGGGAGGACGTCCCAAGGCAGCCTAAAACTAACCCTAGGTCGTACAAGGCCAATGGGCCCAAGCGGAGGTGACGTAACACCTTTGGACTTGTAGTTTGACTCGGATTCTGCTGCAAGATCAGATTGTTTCGTCCATAACTCCATGCTCCGGACGGATTTTAAGGTGATTCAATTGGGTTGGAAAATGCACGAAATCTATTTTCCAACAAAAAAGAATCAACCAATTTGGAGTCCGTATGAAAAGTTATTGACGTTTTGAGTCAGGTATGTCTGTGCAGTCCGAATCTGAGTCCGTAACGTGAGAGACTTGGACTCTATCTTCTCTTGGGCCAAAAGTGACGTGAGAGAACTTTTTGAACAGCAGGTAAACATCTCTTTCTCCCTTATCTTCATATGTGGATTGTACAAATGTCCCATACACCTGCAATTAGACATGGCACAAAAGTTTGTGAAGTATTTTTGTCCTGGATGACATAAATAAATTATTGCATAGTTTGCATTAGAAATCACCTCACAAATATACATGTATGCAATATTTTTGGTCGTATCCAAGGTAATCATGTCCTCATCATCGGACGTCGCCGTGGTCGAAGGGAAAATCCCATGCTCAACCGTCTCGCAGTCGTCGTCATGGATGAAGGCCGAAGATGGCACATCATCGCTCTCGTCGCGGATGAAGGCCGAAGATGGCTCAACATCACTCTCGTCGTGGATGAAGGCCGAAGATGGCACAACATCACTCTCACCTCCTAAGATGGAAGCATCATCCTCGCCGCCACCTTGTCGCCGCCTCCAAAGCTTGGTCCTTGAGGGTGTCCGTAGTCGCACTGCCGCCGCACTGCCTTGAAAAAGAGTCGAAGTAGACACGGCACCATCAATGCCACAAAGAGGGATGGCGGTGAAGTCAAACTTGGGAGCATCGCCTTGGAGCTCATCGGGCTTGGACATCGTGGTGGTACTAGCCTCATGCTTGTCGAGAGCTTGGTCGCCAAGTGTGCTTGGGGTGGAGAAGCCTTGGCCTTCATGAGTTCTTGTTCATTTGAGAGCACCAATGTAGTAGTCGCCAATGGACTTGTAGTTCTCGAGGAAGATGGTCTTGGAGTGCAATCCCATCATGAAGTGGAACTTCATCGAAATGGGGTCGCCCACGCCGCTCGTCAGAAGGCAATCTTCATCTCCTTGAAGTACTTGTCGATGGACTTGGATCCTTGGGTGGTGTTCTCCAATTGGCGCCGGTTGTTCCGTAGGTTGGAGGCACAAACTCTCGCCGCAAAGCTCTCTTCGCCTTGGGCCAACTCATGTCGTAGTACTCAAGGTGTGTGAAGCCACCATGTCAAGGCGTAGTCGTGGAAGTTTCTTGTGGCGCACTTCACTTGATCTTCGGAGGAACTTGATGTAGCTTGAGGTAGTCGCCCATCAAACGCTCCCACTCGAGGTACTCCTCGGTTCTTGAGTCCCATAGAAAGGAATCGCATGGTCGATGTCGAGGTCGTAGTAGCTCGGTGAAGTCACGGACTTGAGCTTGGGGAGCTTCTCTTGGCGTAGCCTTGAGGTTCTTGTTGGCGAAGATGCCGTATGTCCGTGGGCGAAGATGCCTTGAAGTCGCTTGGTGAAGATGCCAAGGAGATGGTGAATTCATTGAGCGGTTGTTGATGTAGAGCTCTTGACCTTCACGTTCTTGTTGGTGATGGTGTCGATGCCGATGTGATCTTGCCGGAGACGGTAGCTCGGAAGCATGTGCTCTTGAGCGCCTTCTCAAGATGAGGAAGATCGCTTGTAGCCTTGATGAGGGCTTTGATCTCCTCCATTTGAGCATGCATCTTGGCGCCGGAGTTGTTGTTCGTGGCATCGAACTCGTCGTTGTTGTTGTAGACCGAAGGTGAAATGCCTTGCCTATCCATCACAAGACTCGAGTAGAGGTGAGTAGGAAATGAGATAAACAATACCAAGTTACCTTTTCCCAAAGTTGAGGATGTATCCCGTTTCACTCAATGTGAAATGAAAGAATAGTGGAATTGGTACCGGACTTGTTCACTCACACCTATCAAGTAAAGCTTATGGTAGAGCTCGGTGAGGATAGTGGCACAAAAATTTGATGCAAAATGTTAGTGATGAGGACATCAATACCATTGTTACACCCACAGCCCCTACTGCTACATATACTGGACCAATTACTAGAGCTCGCGCACGCCAATTAAATTATCAGGTACTTCCGTTTCTTGGTAATGATTCTAATGTTCATAAGAATATGATGCTGCCTAAATTGGATACATTTGTTTTGCTTACAAATGAAGGCCCTAGCTTGGAGAAGGATGGACATTGAGCAAGAACCAGCATGGAGATAATGCCATGCTAAGGGGAACAAGAACGGAGTTACAAGTGATGATTTCAGGACTTTGAAGCCACCATAATGGGTGCATGAAGCCTTGGACGAAATATACAAGATGCTACTTCATAAATGTCGTCCCGAGGCTATTCTAGGTGCTGCGTCACCTTATTAGTGGTCCAGGCCCTTGTAATTTCGAAATACACAAGTATAGGCTATTTTTAGAGTCTCAGATGTGGGGAAACAAGAGATAGGGTTGATTTCGGACCCTCCACCAAGGGCCACGAAATTCCCTCCTCTTCCTCCATATATACAGCCCTTAGGGCACCGCTTAGACCTTGGGTTTTGTTTAGATTAAAAGTTTGCCATAGCTGCAACTTCGCAGATTTCGCTTGTGTTCAACGACCGCACAAAGGCGCCACAGAACCCCACCTTGATCAATAAAGCTTTTATATTCGCAATATCCAGATTGCAATCTCAGTTTCTTGCTTGTTCTTCGCTTGCTCGCAGAAAAGACCCTCGTGGTCAGGTTGATCGTGCTCGGCGTGGTCAATAACCTCTCGGAGTAGGTTTAGCGATTGCTAAGGCGCGACGCCCTCGCACGCTCAGAGTCGGATCGTCAAGGTCGACTTCCTCCAAAGCGAAAACCACATCTCATCGAAAGACGGACACCTTTTTTTTTTTTTTCCAAACCTACTCCGCAAGGAAACACGAATCGGAAACTAGATGGATCTCAAAACAAACCTAATATGAGAAGAACTCGGATTGGTGGTGGATATATGGTGGTGGTATATGGCAGCGGTGGTGGAATATGGATACGGATTGGTGGTGGTATATGGATACGGATTGGTGGTGGTATATGGATACGGATTCAGAGCGGTGGCGGATAAGCAATGGTGGTAGATGGCAAGGCGATGATGATGGTGCGCGGCGGCGTGACAACTTATGACCGAACTCAAACTCTAAAAGACTAGACTCTAAGACCAGCAACTTGACACGGCGATGCAACCGCAAATTCAACAAAGCAAAACCCTAAAAAGATTATGCAAAGGCTCGATTGGTTCGGATATGATGAACTAACCCTAATTTTTTTTGTCCGGCTTTTTCGTGGACTTTAGGTATGAAGAACAGACTCGATCTAATCTACTTAAAACTGTAAAATCTCACCGAGCAACCTGAAAATCTGATACCACTTGATAGACGCAAAGGTGTCCTGCCTTTCGATGAGATGTGGTTTTCGCTTGGGAGGAAGTCGACTTTGACGATCCGACTACTTAACGCATGAGGACGCCGCTACTTAGCAATCGCTAAACCAACTCCGAGAGGTTATTGACCACGCCGGAGCACGATCAACCTGACCACGAGGGTCTGTTTCCTGCGAGCAAACGAAGAACAAGCAAGAAACTGAGATTGCAATCTGGATATTGCGAATATAAGATGAAAGCTTTATTGATCAAGGTGGGGTTCTGTGACGCCTTTGTCTGGTCGTTGAACACAAACGGTACGCGAAGTTGCAGCTATGGCGAACTTTAATCTAAACAAAACCCAAGGTCTAAACGGTGCCCTAAGGGCTGTATATATGGAGGAAGAGGGGGGGAATTTCGTGGCCCTTGGTGGAGGGGTCCGAAATCAACCCTAACTCTTGTTTCCCCACACATACGGACTCTAAAAACAGACTATACTTAAGTATTTCGAAATTACATGGGCCTGGCCCACTAATAAGGTGACGCAGCACCTAGAATAGCCTCGGGACGACATTTATGAAGTAGCGTCTTGTATATTTCGTCCAAGGCTTCATGCACCCATTATGGTGGCTTCAAAGTCCTGAAATCATCACTTGTAACTCCGTTTGTTCCCTTTAGCATGGCATTATCTCCATGCTTGTTCTTGCTCCAATGTCCATCCTTCTCCAAGCTAGGGCCTTCATTTGTAAGCAAAACAAATGTATCCAATTTAGGCAGCATCATATTCTCATGAACATTAGAATCATTACCAAGAAACGAAAGTACCTGATAATTTAATTGGCGTGCGCGAGCTCTAGTAATTGGTCCAGTATATGTAGCAGTAGGGGCTGTGGGTGTAACAATGGTATTGATGTCCTCATCATCGCCATTATAGTGATTTTTCGCAAAAAAAAAAAAAGAGCCGCGCAAAAAAAAAGGCAGCGCAAAAAAGAAAAAAAAAAGCTAATTTTTTTTCCAGAGTGTGCTTTTCCCTTGTTTACGTGCAGCACCGTGATTTTGTTAGTGTTCTAGGCTCGCGTCTCTAGCACGGTTCAGCCTAGGACCAGACAAGATCTGCTCGTTGAGCGCTTATTCAACTTTGCATCTCTCGAATTGATTATTGCTAACCTTTTTTGCTACCATATTATAAGCCTTCCCAGCTCCATATACATCTACATCGTATGCTTGACTCTCCCTAGTAATCGCTTCTATCCAAGCTTTGAGAGTTTTGACTACATCGGTTGCCGATCACCGCCGCTTCTGGGTAAGAACTGTAAGAATTTGAGATTTGCTCGACGGATTTGTGATCGTCCACCACACCATCACCACCACTTCCTAGTAGTCTGTCAATCATATTCTTGTGTGTTTCTATTGCTGCTAACCATGGCAGGATCACAAGTCGACGAGACCGACCGGGAGAACATGACAAACAAAGCGCTACATGATAAGTTTCAACAAATGATGAGTGGGCAGGTGGACGATGTGCTAAATAGATTTGAAGAGGCCATGGAGAAGATAGATGGCATTGAGAAGGCGTCAAACAAAGCTCGATAACAAGTTTAATGAATTGCTCGCTGCCTACCACCACCACCACCGGCTGCACCTAACGCACCTCTACTACAACAACACGGACTACCTCCACATCGCGAAACAGCCCTCCGCCGAGCTTCCCGTGTCCCTCTTCACCGCCAAGCTGCTTTGGTGTCTGCTTGTTGATACTTCGTGGCTCCTGCTGCTGCGGTGGGGAGGATGATTATGTAAGAGCTTACGAGGATGAGGTTGATCAACATCGAACTACGTGCAACCACCAGCACCACAACCACCAGGTCGCCCACATGCAAATAATGGCAATGTTCGGGCTCCCCTTCAGGTACGAGATCATGACCATCTCCCTAAACTGAAATTGAATATTCCACCATTTGAGGGTAGATATGTTCCTGATATATATCTTACTTGGGAGTTAGAAACTGAACAACGATTTACATGTTTACAATATCCCGAGGAGAGACGTGTTCTCGCTGCTGTTTGTGCTTTCACTAGCTTTGCATGTGTTTGGTGGTCTGAACATTGTAGATTATATCCTGTTCCAGCTACTTGGGCTGCTTTGAAAACTGCTATGCGTACTCGTTGGTTCCACCATATTATCAGCGTGAATTACTTCAAAATTGCAGCGCTTAAGACAAGGAAAAATTCGTAGAAGAATATTATCGGAATTACAAACTGGCTTGATTAGATGTGGTATTGTTGAGGAGAATGAAGCTATGCTTGCACGCTTTTCGGGTGGATTAAATAGAGAGATTCAGACCATTCTAGACTACAAGGATTATAATAATATCACTCGATTATTCCATCTTGCTTGTAAAGCTGAACGTGAAGTGCAGGATCGATGTGCCTTGGCGCGACTAACTTTTCTCGCAGGTCGACCTTCATCATGGACACCACGCATCATCTACTTCCACACCGGCACCTCCGTCGGCTGCCACCTCCAACCGTGATACAAGAAAGCAGGCACAACCACCACTATCTCGCCAAGAGTACACCGCTGGGCCTACAGAGCTCTTCTTCTTCCATGGCGTCAACAGGCACACAAGTGATATTATTTGTCGTCGTTGTAAGGGAAGAGGACATTTTATGAGAGAATGCCAATCTCAGCGCTTGATGATTGCTACCGAGGATGGTGGGTATGAGTCTGCTAGTGACTATGATGAAGAGACTTTGGCTCTTATTACACATGAAGAACACGGTGGAGATGATTCTGATTTTGAGACGCAATACATGGCTGTCAAGATGCCGACAGGTATGAATGTTTAGTTGCTCAACGTGTTTTGAGTGTGCAGGTTACACAAGCTGAGCAAAATCAGAGGCATAACTTGTTCCATACAAAGGAGTTGTGAAGGAACGTTCTATTCAAGGCATCATAGATGGAGGGAGCTGCAACAACTTGGCTAGCATGGATATGGTGGAGAAGCTTTCTCACCACAAGACCACATCCACATCCTTACTACATCCAATGGTTCAACAACAGCGGCAAGGTTAAGGTAACACGATCGTTCGTGTGCATTTTAGTATCTCTACATATGCTGATTATGTTGATTGTGATGTGGTACCTATGCAAGCATGTTCCTTATTACTTGGTAGACCATGGCAATTTGATAAAATTCTGTACACCATGGTAGAAACAATCAGTATACTCTTGTTCACAAGGATAAAATATTACTTTGCTTCCTATGACTCTGATTCCATTTTGAAAGATGATATTAATAGAGCTAATAAAGCAAAACAGGAGAAAAATAAGAGTGAAAATCAGATTGTGGCAAAAGAATTTGAGCAACAAATGAAGCCTAATAATAAACCATCTAATGTTGCTTCTGAAATTAAACTGAAAAGTGCATGTTTATTTGCCACCAAATCTGATATTGATGAGCTAGATTCTAGCAAATCTGTTTGCTATGCTTTTGTGTGCAAAGAGGCATTATTTTCATTCGAGGACGTGCCTTCCTCTTTGCCCCTCGCTGTCACTAACATTTTGCAGAGTTCACGACGCCTTCCCACAAGACGTGCCACCGGATTACCACCTATTCGAGGGATTGAGCATCAAATTGACTTAATTCCCAGTGCATCGCTACCCAACCGTGCACCATACCATACAAATCCAGAGGAGACGAAGGAGATTATGCGTCAAGTACAGGAGCTGCTCGACAAAGGTTATATACGCGAATCTCTTAGTCCTTGTGCTGTTCCTATTATACTAGTGCCTAAAAAGGATGGTACGTCATGTATGTGTGTTGATTGTAGAGGCATTAATAATATTACTATTCGTTATCGCCATCCTATTCCTAGGCTAGATGATATGCTTGATGAATTGAGTGGCTCTACAATATTCTCCAAAGTTGATTTATGAGTGGATACCATCAAATTCGTATGAAATTGGGAGATGAATGGAAAACAGCATTTAAAACTAAGTTTGGATTATATGAGTGGTTAGTCATGCCTTTTGGGTTAACTAATGCACCTAGTACTTTCATGAGATTAATGAACGAAGTTTTACGTGCTTTCATTGGACGATTTGTGGTAGTTTACTTTGATGATATACTGATTTATAGCAAATCTTTGGAAGAACATTTGGAACATTTACGTGTTGTTTTTAATGCTCTACGTGATGCACGCTTGTTTGGTAACCTTGGGAAGTGCACCTTTGCACCGACCGAGTATCTTTTCTTGGCTATGTTGTTACTCCACAGGAATTGAAGTTGATAAAGCCAAGATTGAAGCTATTGAGAGTTGGCCGCAGCCCAAAACGGTCACACAAGTGAGGAGTTTTCTTGGACTCGCTGGTTTCTATAGGCGTTTTGTGAGAGACTTTAGCACCATTGCTGCACCTCTCAATGAGCTTACAAAGAAGGATGTGCCTTTTGTTTGGGGTACCGCACGGAAGAAGCCTTCACGGTATTGAAAGATAAGTTGACACATGCTCCTTTACTCCAACTTCCCGACTTTAATAAGACTTTTGAGCTTGAATGTGATGCTAGTGGAATTGGATTAGAGGTGTGTTATTACAAGATGGCAAACCTGTTGCATACTTTTCTCAAAAATTGAGTGGGCCTAGTCTGAACTATTCTACTTATGACAAAGAATTATATGCTCTTGTTCGGACTTTAGAGACATGGCAACATTATTTATGGCCCAAAGAATTTGTTATACATTCTGATCATGAATCTTTGAAACATATTAAAAGTCAAGCTAAACTGAATCGTAGACATGCTAAATGGGTTGAATTCATTGAGACTTTCCTTATGTCATTAAACACAAGAAGGGTAAAGAAAATGTTATTGTTGATGCTTTGTCTCGTCGCTATACTATGCTTTCACAACTTGACTTCAAAATATTTGGTTTGGAGACCATCAAAGATCAATATGTGCATGATGCTGATTTTAAAGATGTAATGCAGAATTGTAAAGAAGGAAGAACATGGAACAAGTTCGTTATTAATGATGGTTTTGTGTTCGTGCTAACAAGCTATGCATTCCTGCTAGCTCTGTTAGTCTTTGTTGTTGCAGGAGGCGCATGGAGGAGGATTAATGGGACACTTTGGCGTCAAGAAGACGGAGGATATACTTGCTACACATTTCTTTTGGCCAAAGATGAGACGGGATGTTGAGCGCTTTGTTGCTCGCTGCACTACATGTCAAAAAGCTAAGTCACGACTCAATCCTCATGGTTTATATATGCCTTTGCTCGTGCCTAGTGTTCCTTGGGAGGATATATCTATGGACTTTGTTTTAGGTTTACCTCGAACAAAGAAGGGAGGATAGCATATTTGTTGTCGTGGATAGATTCTCTAAAATGGCACACTTTATACCATGTCATAAAAGCGATGATGTTGTTAATGTTGCTGATTTGTTCTTTCGTGAAATTATTCGCTTGCATGGTGTGCCAAATACTATTGTTTCAGATCGTGATACTAAATTTCTTAGCCACTTTTGGAGATGTTTATGGGCTAAGTTGGGGACTAAACTGCTTTTAGTACTACTTGTCACCCCAAACCGATGGATAAACTGAAGTAGTCAATAGAACATTGTCTACTATGCTTAGGGCTGTTTTGAAGAATAATAAGAAAATGTGGGAAGAATGCTTGCCTCATATTGAATTTGCTTATAATCGCTCATTGCATTCTACTACTAAGATGTGCCCTTTTGAAATTGTGTATGGCTTCCTACCTCGTGCACCTATTGATTTGTTGCCTCTTCCATCTTCGGAGAAGGTTAATTTTGATGCTAAAGAACGTGCTGAATTGATTTTAAAAGTGCATGAGATAACTAAGGAAAACATTGAGCGATGAATGCTAAATATAAACTTGCTGGAGATAAGGGTAGAAAACATGTTGTCTTTGCACCGGAGATCTTGTTTGGTTACATTTATGTAAGGATAGGTTTCCTAATTTGCGCAAATCAAAGCTAATGCCACGTCTTGATGGTCCATTTAAGGTGTTAGAGAAAATAAATGATAATGCATATAAACTTGAGCTGCCTGCAGATTTTGGGGTTAGTCCCACTTTTAACATTGCAGATTTGAAGCCTTATTTGGGTGAGGAATATGAGCTTCCGTCGAGGACGACTTCATTTCAAGAAGGGAGGATGATGAGGACATCAATACCATTGTTACACCCACAGCCCCTCATCGCTACATATATTGGACCAATTACTAGAGCTCATGACGCCAATTAAATTATCGTACTTTCGCTTTCTTGGTAATGATTCTAATGTTCATGAGAATATGATGCTGCCTAAATTGGATACATTTGTTTTGCTTACAAATGAAGGCCCTAGCTTGGAGAAGGATGGACATTGCAGCAAGAACAAGCATGGAGATAATGCCATGCGCAAGGAGAACAAGAACGGAGTTACAAGTGATGATTCCAGGACTTTGAAGCCACCCTAATGAGTGCATGAGGCCTTGGACGAAATATACAAGATGCCACTTCATAATATTCTTCCATAGGCTATTCTAGGTGCTGCGTCACCTTATTATTGGGCCAGGCCCATGTAATTTCGAAATACTTAAGTATAGGCTGTTTTAGAGTCCGTATGTGTGGGAAACAAGAGTTAGGGTTGATTTCGACCCTCCACCAAGGGCCACGAAATTCCCCTCTTCCTCCATATATACAGCCCTTAGGGCACCGCTTAGACCTTGGGTTTTGTTTAGATTAAAAGTTCGCCATAGCTGCAACTTCGCGTGCCGCTTGTGTTCAACGACTGCACAAAGGCATCACAGAACCCCACCTTGATCAATAAAGCTTTCATCTTATATTCGCAATATCCAGATTGCAATCTCAGTTTCTTGCTTGTTCTTCGCTTGCTCGCAGGAAATGCACCCTCGTGGTCGTTGATCGTGTTCGGTGTGGTCAATAACCTCTCGGAGTTGGTTTAGCGATTGCTAAGGCGCGACGCCCTTGACGCTCAGTAGTCGGATCGTCAAAGTCGACTTCCTCCAAAGCGAAAACCACATCTCATCGAAAGACGGGACACCTTTGCCTCTATCAACATCCAATGGTTCAACAACAGCGGCAAGGTTAAGGTAACACGTACTGTTCGTGTGTATTTTAATATCTACATATGCTGATTATGTTGATTGTGATGTGGTACCTATGCAAGCATGTTCTTTATTACTTGGTAGACCATGGCAATTTGATACAAATTCTGTACACCATGGTAGAAACAATCAATATACTCTTGTTCACAAGGATAAAAATATTACTTTGCTTCCTATGACTCCTGATTCCATTTTGAAAGATGATATTAATAGAGCTAATAAAGCAAAACAGGAGAAAAATAAGAGTGAAAATCAGATTGTGGCAAAAGAATTTGAGCAACAAATGAAGCCTAATAATAAACCATCTAATGTTGCTTCTGAAATTAAACTGAAAAGTGCATGTTTATTTGCCACCAAATCTGATATTGATGAGCTAGATTCTAGCAAATCTATTTGCTATGCTTTTGTGTGCAAAGAGGCATTATTTTCATTCGAGGACGTGCCTTCCTCTTTGCCCCCTGCTGTCATTAACATTTTGAGGGAGTTCGCTGACGTCTTCCCACAAGACGTGCCACCGGGATTACCACCTATTCGAGGGATTGAGCATCAAATTGACTTAATTCCCAGTGCATCGCTACCCAACCGTGCACCATACCGTACCAATCCAGAGGAGACGAAGGAGATTATGCGTCAAGTACAGGAGCTGCTCGACAAAGGTTATATACGCGAATCTCTTAGTCCTTGTGCTGTTCCTATTATACTAGTGCCTAAAAAGGATGGTACGTCATGTATGTGTGTTGATTGTAGAGGCATTAATAATATTACTATTCGTTATCGCCATCCTAATCCTAGGCTAGATGATATGCTTGATGAATTAAGTGGCTCTACAATATTCTCCAAAGTTGATTTATGTAGTGGATACCATCAAATTCAGTATGAAATTGGGAGATGAATGGAAAACAGCATTTAAAACTAAGTTTGGATTATATGAGTGGTTAGTCATGCCTTTTGGGTTAACTAATGCACCTAGTACTTTCATGAGATTAATGAACGAAGTTTTACGAGCTTTCATTGGACGATTTGTGGTAGTTTACTTTGATGATATACTGATTTATAGAAAATCTTTGGAAGAACATTTGGAACATTTACGTGCTGTTTTTAATGCTCTACGTTATGCACGTTTGTTTGGTAACCTTGGGAAGTGCACCTTTTGCACCGACCGAGTATCTTTTCTTGGCTATGTTGTTACTCCACAGGGAATTGAAGTTGATAAAGCCAAGATTGAAGCTATTGAGAGTTGGCCGCAGCCCAAAACGGTCACACAAGTGAGGAGTTTTCTTGGACTCGCTGGTTTCTATAGGCGCTTTGTGAGAGACTTTAGCACCATTGCTGCACCTCTCAATGAGCTTACAAAGAAGGATGTGCCTTTTGTTTGGGGTACCGCATGTGAAGAAGCCTTCACGGTATTGAAAGATAAGTTGACACATGCTCCTTTACTCCAACTTCCTGACTTTAATAAGACTTTTGAGCTTGAATGTGATGCTAGTGGAATTGGATTAGGAGGTGTGTTATTACAAGATGGCAAACCTGTTGCATACTTTTCTGAAAAATTGAGTGGGCCCAGTCTGAACTATTCTACTTATGACAAAGAATTATATGCTCTTGTTCGGACTTTAGAGACATGGCAACATTAGTTATGGCCCAAAGAATTTGTTATACATTCTGATCATGAATCTTTGAAACATATTAAAAGTCAAGCTAAACTGAATCGTAGACATGCTAAATGGGTTGAATTCATTGAGACTATCCCTTATGTCATTAAACACAAGAAGGGTAAAGAAAATGTTATTGTTGATGCTTTGTCTCGTCGCTATACTATGCTTTCACAACTTGACTTCAAAATATTTGGTTTGGAGACCATCAAAGATCAATATGTGCATGATGCTGATTTTAAAGATGTAATGCAGAATTGTAAAGAAGGAAGAACATGGAACAAGTTCGTTGTTAATGATGGTTTTGTGTTCCGTGCTAACAAGCTATGCATTCCTGCTAGCTCTGTTCGTCTTTTGTTGTTGCAGGAGGCGATGGAGGAGGATTAATGGGACACTTTGGCGTGAAGAAGACGGAGGACGACTTGCTACACATTTCTTTTGGCCAAAGATGAGACGGGATGTTGAGCGCTTTTGTTGCTCGCTGCACTACATGTCAAAAAGCTAAGTCACGACTCAATCCTCATGGTTTATATATGCCTTTGCCTGTGCCTAGTGTTCCTTGGGAGGATATATCTATGGACTTTGTTTTAGGTTTACCTCGAACAAAGAAGGGAGGATAGCATATTTGTTGTCGTGGATAGATTCTCTAAAATGGCACACTTTATACCATGTCATAAAAGCGATGATGCTGTTAATGTTGCTGATTTGTTCTTTCGTGAAATTATTCGCTTGCATGGTGTGCCAAATACTATTGTTTCAGATAGTGATACTAAATTTCTTAGCCACTTTTGGAGATGTTTATGGGCTAAGTTGGGGACTAAACTGCTTTTAGTACTACTTGTCACCCCAAACCGATGGACAAACTGAAGTTGTCAATAGAACATTGTCTACTATGCTTAGGGCTGTTTTGAAGAATAATAAGAAAATGTGGGAAGAATGCTTGCCTCATATTGAATTTGCTTATAATCGTTCATTGCATTCTACTACTAAGATGTGCCCTTTTGAAATTGTGTATGGCTTCCTACCTCGTGCACCTATTGATTGGTTGCCTCTTCCATCTTCGGAGAAGGTTAATTTTGATGCTAAAGAACGTGCTGAATTGATTTTAAAATGCATGAGATAACTAAGGAAAACATTGAGCGATGAATGCTAAATATAAACTTGTCGGAGATAAGCGTAGAAAACATGTTGTCTTTGCACCGGAGATCTTGTTTGGTTACATTTATGTAAGGATAGGTTTCCTAAATTGCGCAAATCAAAGCTAATGCCACGTGCTGATGGTCCATTTAAGGTGTTAGAGAAAATAAATGATAATGCATATAAACTTGAGCTGCCTGCAGATTTTGGGGTTAGTCGACTTTTAACATTGCAGATTTGAAGCCTTATTTGGGTGAGGAATATGAGCTCCGTCGAGGACGACTTCATTTCAAGAAGGGAGGATGATGAGGACATCCATACCATTGTTACACCCACAGCCCCAACTGCTACATATACTGGACCAATTACTAGAGCTCATGCACGCCAATTAAATTATCGTGTACTTTCGCTTTCTTGGTAATGATTCTAATGTTCATGAGAATATGATGCTGCCTAAATTGGATACATTTGTTTTGCTTACAAATGAAGGCCCTAGCTTGGAGAAGGATGGACATTGGAGCAAGAACCAGCATGGAGATAATGCTATGCTAAGGGGAACAAGAACGGAGTTACAAGTGATGATTTCAGGATTTTGAAGCCACCATAATGGGTGCATGAAGCCTTGGACGAAATATACAAGATGCTACTTCATAAATGTCGCCCCGAGGCTATTCTAGGTGCTGCGTCACCTTATTAGTGGGCCAGGCCCTTGTAATTTCGAAATACACAAGTATAGGCTATTTTAGAGTCTCAGATGTGTGGGGAAACAAGAGATAGGGTTGATTTCGACCCTCCACCAAGGGCCACGAAATTCCCCCTCTTCCTCCATATATACAGCCCTTAGGGCACCGCTTAGACCTTGGGTTTTGTTTAGATTAAAAGTTCGCCATAGCTGCAACTTCGCATACTTCGCTTGTGTTCAACGACTGCACAAAGGCGTCCACAGTAACCCCACCTTGATCAATAAAGCTTTCATCTTATATTCGCAATATCCAGATTGCAAACTCAGTTTCTTGCTTGTTCTTCGCTTGCTCGCAGGAAATGCACCCTCGTGGTCAGGTTGATCGTGCTCGGCGTGGTCAATAACCTCTCGGAGTTGGTTTAGCGATTGCTAAGGCGCGACGTCCTCGCACGTTCGTAGTCGGATCGTCAAGGTCGACTTCCTCCAAAGCGAAAACCACATCTCATCGAAAGACGGGACACCTTTGCCTCTATCAGTTAGCAAGAGTCAATAATGTTGAAAGAGATTCACAAATTCGCAAGCGAAACAAGTAGACCAATAGCAATATGTGGCACACGGAAACACACACACACGGATAGATAAATGGGGTCGTGCAACCAAGGAATGAGCACAAAATGTGGAATCCACGGAAAACGCTCGTGTTGCACAACTCAAGAGAGACGCTAGCACGATTGCTCTATTGGCGGATACGACGCTTGTGCACAACCTATAAGATGCAAAATGGGTAAACTTCTATCCCAAGTATGCTATGTATGTATGGTTCCCGGTGTTTCTCACAAGATGATCCAAGATGATCGAGTATGATAACATATGATATATTGTGATGCTATGGCTATTGCTTACAAGCTCTTTGCTCACTCTTTTGCTTAAAAGCTTTATTCTCTTTTTTTTGTATGTATGGCCACTTTGCGAAATGCACAAACCAAGATAGCAATTGTGTATATGCGGGAACAATCTTGTGACACAAGGGATGATATGATACCAATATGATATGGTATGTATGCAATGGAAGGTGTAGATCACTAATGTGCACAAGTAACGTTGCCGGCAATACTCAAATGGCTAGTCTCGATAGGCAAGTGACGCAAAATGGGCTAGGGGTTATCAATGCAATTGCAATGGGAATATACAATGGTGTTGTCGAGGTTACCGTCCTTGGCGATGATGAGTGGCAGTGTTCTTGATGTCGAGCCATTCCTAGTTAGCCGAAACACCCTAGGAAACGGAAAAACGCAAACTCAAAATCTCAAAGGCAAATGTCAAATGGTGGTAGCGGAAAGCGGTGGTGGTTTGCACTTGGCAATGCGGAAGTGGAATGATGGAATATACACGTGTCGGAGTTGAAGTTGCCGTCCCTAAGTAGCCGAAACACCTTAGGAGACACAAGCCACAACTCAAAAAAGATCAATCAACAATTGGGTTAAGTTGGGTTGTTGGAAGTGTATGGTGGGCAAGGTTATGTGGAAGTGGTGGTGGTGGTTGATGAAGAAGCAATCGTCCCTAAGTAGCCGAAACACCTTAGGAGACTCGAATCACTACTCAAGCAACCACTAATGCTATGGGGAACAAAATGGGTTAGGTTGCGGAAGTCGGTGGTGGCTATGCGGATGATATGGTGGAAGGCCTAGGCAAACTTGCCAAATTTTCAAAAATTTGATGGAGTCAAATGGTGGTGGTAGTATTTTTATTGATGAGGACATCAATACCATTGTTACACCCACAGCCCCTACTGCTACATATACTGGACCAATTACTAGAGCTCGCGCACGCCAATTAAATTATCAGGTACTTTCGTTTCTTGGTAATGATTCTAATGTTCATGAGAATATGATGCTGCCTAAATTGGATACATTTGTTTTGCTTACAAATGAAGGCCCTAGCTTGGAGAAGGATGGACATTGGAGCAAGAACAAGCATGGAGATAATGCCATGCATAAGGGGAACAGAACGGAGTTACAAGTGATGATTTCAGGACTTTGAAGCCACCATAATGGGTGCATGAAGCCTTGGACGAAATATACAAGATGCTACTTCATAAATGTCGCCCCGAGGCTATTCTAGGTGCTCGTCACCTTATTAGTGGGCCAGGCCCATGTAATTTTGAAATACTTAAGTATAGGCTGTTTTCAGAGTCCGTATGTGGGGGAAACAAGAGTTAGGGTTGATTTCAGACCCTCCACCAAGGGCCACGAAATTCCCCCTCTTCCTCCATATATACAGCCCTTAGGGCACCGTTTAGACCTTGGGTTTTGTTTAGATTAAAAGTTCGCCATAGCTGCAACTTCGCGTTTCGTTTGTGTTCAACGACCGCACAAAGGCGTCACGTAACCCCACCTTGATCAATAAAGCTTTCATCTTATATTCGCAATATCCAGATTGCAATCTCAGTTTCTTGCTTGTTCTTCGCTTTGCTCGCAGGAAATGCACCCTCGTGGTCGGAGTTGATCGTGCTCGGCGTGGTCAATAACCTCTCGGAGTTGGTTTAGCGATTGCTAAGGCGCGACGTCCTCGCAGACGCTCGTAGTCGGATCGTCAAAGTCGACTTCCTCCAAAGCGAAAACCAACATCTCATCGAAAGACGGGACACCTTTGCCTCTACCAAGTGGTATCAGATTTTCAGGTTGCTCGGTGAGATTTTACAGTTTTTCGTAGATTAGATCGAGTCTGTTCTTCATACCTAAAGTCCACGAAAAAGCCACAAAAAAAATTAGGGTTAGTTCATCATATCCGAACCAATCTGAGCCTTTGCATAATCTTTTTAGGGTTTTTGCTTTGTTGAATTTGCGGTTGCATCGTCGTGTCAAGTTGCTGGTCTTAGAGTCTAGTCTTTTAGAGTTTTGAGTTCTGGTCATAAGTTGTCACGCCGCCGCCGCACCATCATCATCGCCTTGCCGTCTACCACCATTGCTTATCCGCCACCGCTCTGAATCCGTATCCATATACCACCACCAATCCGTATCCATATACCACCACCGCTACCATATACCAGCACCGCTGTCATATACCACCATATATCCACCACCAATCCGAGTTCCTTGCATATTAGGTTTGTTTTCGAGATCCATCTAGTTTCCGATTTGTGTTTTCCTTGCCGGAGTAGGTTTCGAAAAAAAAGAGTCTGGAAACCACCCTCCGTTTAGGCCCAAAATTTTCCGAAAACGCACTTGTCGAAAAATTTTCTGGCTATCCTATTTTTAGGTGTTTCTAAGCGTATTGAGACAGTCGCCATTATAGAAAGTTTTTTTTGACCCGTTTCAGTTTTGGGGTCCGGCAAATCGAAAAAAAAATTTGGTTGAAAAATTTCGTGCCCATCCTGTCAGTTTGACCTGGGAAGAGTTTTGAGACACTCGCCATTATAGTGATTTTTCGCAAAAAAAAAAGCAGCGCAAAAAAAAAAAGCGCAAAAAAAAAGCGAAAAAAATTATTCCAGAGTGTGCTTTTCATTGTTTCCGTGCAGCGCCGTGATTTTGTTAGTGTTCTAGGCTCGTGTCTCTAGCACGGTCTAGCCTAGGACCAAAGATACCGTCGTTGAGCGCTTATTCAACTTTGCATCTCTGAATTGATTATTGCTGACCCTTTTGCTACCATATTATAAGCCTTCCCAGCTCCACATACATCTACATCGCGGCGTTTGACTCTCCCCGGTAATCGCTCTATCCAAGCTTTGAGAGTTTTGACTACATCGGTTGCCGATCACCGCCTCTCTTTGGTAAGAACTGGTAAGAATTTGAGATTTGCTTGACGGATTTGTGATCTGTCCACCACACCACCACCACCACTTCCTAGTAGTCCGTCGAATCATATTCTTGTGTGTTTCTATTGCTTGCTAACCATGGCAAGATCACAAGTCGACGAGACTGACTGGGAGAACATGACAAACAAAGCGTGATAGAGGCAAAGGTGTCCCGATGTTTCGATGAGATGGTGGCTATCATTTCGTGGGAGTCGACCTTGACGATCCGACTACGATCGTCTTGAGACGTCGCGCTTTAGCAATCGCTAAACCAACTTCCGAGGGTTATTGACCACGCCGAGCACGATCAACCTGACCACGAGGGCCTGCTTCCTCGCGAGCAAACGAAGAACAAGCAAGAAACTGAGATTGCAATCTGGATATTGCGAATATAAGATGAAAGCTTTATTGATCAAGGTGGGGTTCTGTGGCGCTTTGTCCGGTCGTTGAACACAAACGGCACGCGAAGTTGCAGCTATGGCGAACTTTTAATCTAAACAAAACCCAAGGTCTAAACGGTGCCCTAAGGGCTGTATATATGGAGGAAGAGGGGGGAATTTCGTGGCCCTTGGTGGAGGGGTCCAAATCAACCCTACTCTTGTTTCCCCACACATACGGACTCTAAAACAGCCTATACTTAAGTATTTCGAAATTACATGGGCCTGGCCCAATAATAAGGTGACGAGCACCTAGAATAGCCTATAAACGAATATTATGAAGTGGCATCTTGTATATTTCGTCCAAGGCCTCATGCACTCATTAGGGTGGCTTCAAAGTCCTGAATCATCACTTGTAACTCCGTTTGTTCCCTTGCACATGCCAACATCTCCATGCTTGAACTTGCTCCAAGGTTCATCTTTCTTGTCCATGGTAGGCCCTTCATTTGTAAGCAAAACAAATGTATCCAATTTAGGCAGCATCATATTCTCATGAACATTGGAATCATTACCAAGAAACGAAAGTACCGATAATTCAATTGGCGCGCGAGCTCTAGTAATTGGTCCAAGATGTATAGCAGCAGGGGCTGTGGGTGTAACAATGGTATTGATGTCCTCATCATCCTCCCTTCTTGAAATGAAGTCGCCCTCGACGGAAGCTCATCTTCCTCACCCAAATAAGGCTTCAAATCTGCAATGTTAAAAGTGGACTAACCCCAAAATCTGCAGGCAGCTCAAGTTTATATGCATTATCATTTATTTTCTCTAACACCTTAAATGGACCATCAAGACGTGGCATTAGCTTTGATTTGCGCAAATTAGGAAACCTATCTCACGCAAATGTAACCAAACAAGATCTCCGTGCAAAGACAACATGTTTTCTACCCTTATCTCCAAAGAAGTTTATATTTAGCATTCATACGCTCAATGTTTTCCTTAGTTAACTCATGCATTTTAAAATCAATTCAGCACGCTCTTTAGCATCAAAATTAACCTTCTCCAAGATGGAAGAGGCAACAAATCAATAGGTGCACGAGGTAGGAAGCCATACACAATTTCAAAAGGGCACATCTTAGTAGTAGAATGCAATGAACGATTATAAGCAAATTCAATATGAGGCAAGCATTCTTCCCACATTTTCTTATTATTCTTCAAAACAGCCCTAAGCATAGTAGACAATGTTCTATTGACTACTTCAGTTTGTCCATCGGTTTGGGGTGACAAGTAGTACTAAAAAGCAGTTTAGTCCCCAACTTAGCCCATAAACATCTCCAAAAGTGGCTAAGAAATTTAGTATCACGATCTGAAACAATAGTATTTGGCACACCATGCAAGCGAATAATTTCACGAAAGAACAAATCAGCAACATTAACAAAGATCATCGCTTTTATGACATGGTATAAAGTGTGCCATTTTCGAGAATCTATCCACGACAACAAATATGCTATCCTCCCTTCTTTGTTCGAGGTAAACCTAAAACAAAGTCCATAGATATATCCTCCCAAGGAACACTAGGCACGAGCAAAGGCATATATAAACCATGAGGATTGAGTCGTGACTTAGCTTTTTGACATGTAGTGCAGCGAGCAACAAAACGCTCAACATCCCGCCTCATCTTTGGCCAAAAGAAATGTGTAGCAAGTATATCCTCCGCCTTCTTCACGCCAAAGTGTCCCATTAATCCTCCTCCATGCGCCTCCTGCAACAACAAAAGACGAACAGAGCTAGCAGGAATGCATAGCTTGTTAGCACGAACACAAAACCATCATTAATAACGAACTTGTTCCATGTTCTTCCCTCTTTACAATTCTGCATTACATCTTTAAAATCAGCATCATGCACATATTGATCTTTGATGGTCTCCAAACCAAATATTTTGAAGTCAAGTTGTGAAAGCATAGTATATCGACGAGACAAAGCATCAAGAATAACATTTTCTTTACCCTTCTTGTGTTTAATGACATAAGGGAAAGTCTCAATGAATTCAACCCATTTAGCATGTCTACGATTCAGTTTAGCTTGACTTTTAATATGTTTCAAAGATTCATGATCAGAATGTATAACAAATTCTTTGGGCCATAAATAATGTTGCCATGTCTCTAAAGTCCTAACAAGAGCATATAATTCTTTGTCATAAGTAGAATAGTTCAGACTAGGCCCACTCAATTTTTTAGAAAAGTATGCAACAGGTTTGCCATCTTGTAATAACACACCTCCTAATCCAATTCCACTAGCATCACATTCAAGCTCAAAAGTCTTATTAAAGTCGGAAGTTGGAGTAAAGGAGCATGTGTCAACTTATCTTTCAATACCGTGAAGGCTTCTTCCCATGCGGTACCCCAAACAAAAGGCACATCCTTCTTTGTAAGCTCATTGAGAGGTGCAGCAATGGTGCTAAAGTCTCTCACAAAACGCCTATAGAAACCAGCGAGTCCAAGAAAACTCCTCACTTGTGTGACCGCTTTGGGCTGCGCCAACTCTCAATAGCTTCAATCTTGGCTTTATCAACTTCAATTCCTGTGGAGTAACAACATAGCCAAGAAAAGATACTCGGTCGGTGCAAAAGGTGCACTTCCCAAGGTTACCAAACAAACGTGCATCACGAGAGCATTAAAAACAGCACGAAATGTTCCAAATGTTCTTCCAAAGATTTGCTATAAATCAGTATATCATCAAAGTAAACTACCACAAATCGTCCAATGAAAGCACGAAAACTTCGCTCATTAATCTCATGAAAGTACTAGGTGCATTAGTTAACCCAAAAGGCATGACTAACCACTCATATAATCCAAACTTAGTTTTAAATGCTGTTTTCCATTCATCTCCCAATTTCATACGAATTTGATGGTATCCACTACGCAAATCAACTTTGGAGAATATTGTAGAGCCACTCAATTCATCAAGCATATCATCTAGCCTAGGAATAGGATGACGATAACGAATAGTAATATTATTAATGCCTCTACAATCAACACACATACGCCGACGCACCATCCTTTTTAGGCACTAGTATAATAGGAACAGCACAAGGACTAAGAGATTCGCAGATATAACCTTTGTCGAGCAGCTCCTCAGACTTGACGATAATCTCCTTCGTCTCCTCCGGATTGGTACGATATGGTGCGCGGTTGGGTAGCGATGCACCGGAATTAAGTCAATTTGATGCTCAATTCTCGAATAGGTGGTAATCCGGTGGCACGTCTTGTGGGAAGACGCCGGTAACTCCCCGCAAAATGTTAGTGACAGCGAGGGGCAAAGAGGAAGGCACGCCCTCGAATGAAAATAATGCCTCTTTGCACACAAAAGCATAGCAAACAGATTTGCTAGAATCTAGCTCATCAATATCAGATTTGGTGGCAAATAAACATGCACTTTTCAGTTTAATTTCAGAAGCAACATTAGATGGTTTATTATTAGGCTTCATTTGTTGCTCAAATTCTTTTGCCACAATCTGATTTTCACTCTTATTTTTCTCCTGTTTTGCTTTATTAGCTCTATTAATATCATCTTTCAAAATGGAATCAGAGTCATAGGAAGCAAAGTAATATTTTTATCCTTGTGAACAAGAGTATACTGATTGTTTCTACCATGGTGTACAGAATTTTATCAAATTGCCATGGTCTACCAAGTAATAAGGAACATGCTTGCATAGGTACCACATCACAATCAACATAATCAGCATATGTAGAGATACTAAAATGCACACGAACAAAGACGTGTTACCTTAACCTTGCCGCTGTTGTTGAACCATTGGATGTAGTAAGGATGTGGATGTGGTCTTGTGGTGAGAGAAAGCTTCTCCACCATATCCATGCTAGCCAAGTTGTTGCAGCTCCTCCATCTATGATGACGCTAATAGAACGCTCCTTCACAACTCCCTTTGTATGGAACAAGTTATGCCTCTGATTTTGCTCAGCTTGTGTAACCTGCACACTCAAAACACGTTGAGCAACTAAACATTCATACATGTCAAAGATCTTCAAAGAGCCATGTATTGCGCCTCAGATCGTAATCATCTCCACCGTGTTCTTCATGTGTAATAAGAGCCAAAGTCTCTTCATCATAGTCACTAGCAGACTCATACCCACCATCCTCGGTAGCAATCATCACACGCTGAGATTGGCATTCTCTCAAAAATGTCCTCTTCCTTTACAACGACGACAAATAATATCACTTGTGTGCCCTGCTGACGCCATGGAAGAAGAAGAGCTCTGTAGGCCCAAGCAGTGTACTCTTGGCGATAGTGGTGGTTGTGCCTGCTTTCTTGTATCACGGTTGGAGGTGGCAGCCGACGGAGGTGCCGTGTAGTAGAACGTGTGGAAGTAGATGATGCACGTGGTGTCCATGATGAAGGTCGACCTGCAGAAAAGTTAGTCCGCGCCAACGCTCACGATCCTGCACTTCACGCTCAGCTTTACAAGCAAGATGGAATAATCGAGTGATATTATTATAATCCTTGTAGTCTAGAATGGTTTGAATCTCTATTTAATCCACCCGAAAACGTGCAAGCATAGCTTCATTCTCCTCAACAATACCACATCTAATCAAGCCGGTTTGTAATTCCCGATAATATTCTTCACCGAATTTTTCCTTGTCTTAAGCGCTGCAATTTTGAAGTAATTCACGTTGATAATATGGTGGAACCCAACGAGTACGCATAGCAGTTTTCAAAGCAGCCCAAGTAGCTGGAACAGGATATAATCTACAATGTTCGCACCACCAAACACATGCAAAGCTAGTGAAAGCACAAACAAAGCAGCAGAACACGCCTCTCCTCGTGATATTGTAAACATGTAAATCGTTGTTCAGTTTCTAATTCCCAAGTAAGATATATATCAGAACATATCTACCCTCAAATGGTGGAATATTCAATTTCAGTTTAGGGAGATGGTCATGATCTCGCACTACTGGGGAGCCCAACATTGCCATTATTTGCATGTGGACGACCTGGTGGTTGTGGTGCTGGTGGTTGCACGTAGTTCGATGTTGATCAACCTCATCCTCGTAAGCTCTCACATAATCATCCTCCCCACCGCAGCAGCAGGAGCCATGTATATCAACAAAGAGCACCAAAGCAGCTTGGCCAGTGAAGAGGGACACGGGAAGCTCGGCGGAGGGCTGTTTCACGATGTGGAGGTAGTCCGTGTTGTTGTAGTAGAGGTGCGTTAGGTGCAGCCGGTGGTGGTGGTGGTAGACGCGTGAGCAATTCATTAAACTTGATATCGAGCTTTGTTTCAACGCCTTCTCAATGCCATCTATCTTCTCCATGGCCTCTTCAAATCTATTTAGCACATCGTCCACCTGCCCACTCATCATTTGTTGAAACTTATCATGTAGCGCTTTGTTTGTCATGTTCTCCCGGTCGGTCTCGTCGGCTTGTGATCCTGCCATGGTTAGCAGCAATAGAAACACACAAGAATATGATTCGACAGACTACTAGGAAGTGGTGGTGGTGGTGTGGTGGATGTCACAAATCCGTCAAGCAAATCTCAAATTCTTACCAGTTCTTACCCAGCAGAAGAAAGGTGATCGGCAACCGATGTAGTCAAAACTCTCAAAGCTTGGATAGAGCGATTACTGTGGAGAGTCAAACGCACGATGTAGATGTATGTGGAGCTGGGAAGGCTTATAATATGGTAGCAAAAGGGTCAGCAATAATCAATTCAGAGATGCAAAGTTGAATAAACGCCAACGACGGTCTTCAGGTTGGTCCTAGGCTAGACCGTGCTAGAGACGCGAGCCTAGAACACTAACAAAATCACGGCGCTGCACGAAACAACGGAAAAGCACACTCTGAATTTTTTTTTTCGCTTTTTTTTTTTTTTTTTTTTTTGCTGCTTTTTTTTTTTTTTTTAAAAAATCACTATAATGGCGAGTGTCTCAAAACTCTTCCTAGGTCAAACCGACAGATGGGCACGAAATTTTTTCGACCAAATTTTTTTTTTTCGACCGCCCGACCCAAAAACTGAAACGGGTCAAAAAACTTTCTATAACGGCGATCGTCTCAATCCACTTAGAAACACCTAAAAATAGGTAGCCGAAATTTTTTGACAAGTACGCTTTTGGAAAATTTTGGGCCTAAACGGAGGGTGGTTTCAGGACTTTTTTTTTTTTTTTCAAACCTACTCCGCAAGGAAACACGAATCGGAAACTAGATGGATCTCAAAACAAACCTAATATGAGAAAACTTCGATTGGTGGTGGATATATGGTGGTGGTATATGACAATGTGGTGGTATATGGTAGCGGTGGTGGTATATGGATACGGATTGGTGGTGGTATATGGATACGGATTCAGAGCGGTGGCGGAAAAGCAATGGTGGTAGATGGCAAGGCGATGATGATGGTGCGGCAGCGGCGTGACAACTTATGACCAGAACTCGAAACTCTAAAAGACTAGACTCTAAGACCAGTACTTGACACGACGATGCAACCGCAAATTCAACAAAGCAAAAACCCTAAAAAGATTATGCAAAGGCTCAGATTGGTTCGGATATGATGAACTAACCCTAATTTTTTTTTGTGGCTTTTTCGTGGACAATAGGTATGAAGAACAGACTCGATCTAAACTACGAAAAACTGGAAAATCTCACCGAGCAACCTGAAAATCTGATACCACTTGATAGAGGCAAAGGTGTCCCGATGTTTCGATGAGATGGTGGCTATCGCTTCGTGGAGTCGACCTTGACGATCCGACTACGATCGTAGCGAGACGTCGCGCTTTAGCAATCGCTAAACCAACTTCCGAGGGTTATTGACCACGCCGAGCAAGATCAACTCGACCACGAGGGCCTGCTTTCCTGCGAGCAAACGAAGAACAAGCAAGAAACTGAGATTGTAATCTGGATATTGCGAATATAAGATGAAAGCTTTATTGATCAAGGTGGGGTTCTCAGGCGCCTTTGTCCGGTCGTTGAACACAAACGGCACGCGAAGTTGCAGCTATGGCGAACTTTTAATCTAAACAAAACCCAAGGTCTAAACGGTGCCCTAAGGGCTGTATATATGGAGGAAGAGGGGGGAATTTCGTGGCCCTTGGTGGAGGGGTCCGAAATCAACCCTAACTCTTGTTTCCCCACACATACGGACTCTAAAAACAGCCTATACTTAAGTATTTCAAAATTACATGGGCCTGGCCCAATA
Organism: Aegilops longissima; assembly: GCA_021605205.1. Taxonomy (NCBI): domain Eukaryota; kingdom Viridiplantae; phylum Streptophyta; class Magnoliopsida; order Poales; family Poaceae; genus Aegilops; species Aegilops longissima. Next base: position 6,893 of record JAHIAM010006093.1, on the reverse strand, counting down.
ATAAGGTGACGCAGCACCTAGAATAGCCTATAAACGAATATTATGAAGTGGCATCTTGTATATTTCGTCCAAGGCCTCATGCACTCATCAGGGTGGCTTCAAAGTCCTGGAATCATCTCTTGTAACTCCGTTCTTGTTCCCCTTGCACATGCCAACATCTCCATGCTTGAACTTGCTCCAAGGTTCATCTTTCTTGTCCATGGTAGGCCCTTCATTTGTAAGCAAAACAAATGTATCCAATTTAGGCAGCATCATATTCTCATGAACATTGGAATCGTTACCAAGAAACGAAAGTACCTGATAATTCAATTGGCGTGCGCGAGCTCTAGTAATTGGTCCAGTATGTATAGCAGCAGGGGCTGTGGGTGTAACAATGGTATTGATGTCCTCATCAAAGCGCTACATGATAAGTTTCAACAAATGATGAGTGGGCAGGTGGACGATGTGCTAAATAGATTTGAAGAGGCCATGGAGAAGATAGATGGCATTGAGAAGGCGTTCGAAACAAAGCTCGATAACAAGTTTAATGAATTGCTCGCGCGTCTACCACCACCACCACCGGCTGCACCTAACGCACCTCTACTACAACAACATGGACTTCCTCCACATCGCTAAACAGCCCTCCGCCGAAGCTTCCCGTGTCCTCTTCAGCCGGCCAAGCTGCTGGTGCTGTTGATACTTCGTGGCTCCTGCTGCTGCGGCGGGGAGGATGATTATGTGAGAGATTACGAGGATGAGGTTGATCAACATCGAACTACGGCAACCACCAGCACCACAACCACCAGGTCGCCCACATGCAAATAATGGCAATGTTCGGCTCCCCTTCAGTACGAGATCATGACCATCTCCCTAAACTGAAATTGAATATTCCACCATTTGAGGGTAGATATGTTCCTGATATATATCTTACTTGGGAGTTAGAAACTGAACAACGATTTACATGTTTACAATATCCCGAGGAGAGACGTGTTCCTGCTGCTTGCTTTGTGCTTTCACTAGCTTTGCATGTGTTTGGTGGTCCAACATTGTAGATTATATCCTGTTCCAGCTACTTGGGCTGCTTTGAAAACTGCTATGCGTATCGTTGGGTTCCACCATATTATCAACGTGAATTACTTCAAAAATTGCAGCGCTTAAGACAAGGAAAAATTCGGTAGAAGAATATTATCGAAATTACAAACTGGCTTGATTAGATGTGGTATTGTTGAGGAGAATGAAGCTATGCTTGCACGCTTTCCGGGTGGATTAAATAGAGAGATTCAAACCATTCTAGACTACAAGGATTATAATAATATCACTCGATTATTCCATCTTGCTTGTAAAGTTGAACGTGAAGTGCAGGATCGATGTGCCTTGGCGCCGACTAACTTTTCGCAGTCGACCTTCATCATGGACACCACGTGCATCATCTACTTCCACACGCTCTACTACACCGGCACCTCCGCTGGCTGCCACCTCCAACCGTGATACAAGAAAGCAGGCACAACCACCACTATCCGCCAAGAGTACACCTGCTGGGCCTACATGAGCTCTTCTTCTTCCATGGCGCCAACAGGCACACAAGTGATATTATTTGTCGTCGTTGTAAGGGAAGAGGACATTTTGCAGAGAATGCCAATCTCAGCGTGTGATGATTGCTACCGAGGATGGTGGGTATGAGTCTGCTAGTGACTATGATGAAGAGACTTTGGCTCTTATTACACATGAAGAACACGGTGGAGATGATTCTGATCTTGAGACGCAATACATGGCTGTCAAGATGCCGACAGTATGAATGTTTAGTTGCTCAACGTGTTTTGAGTGTGCAGGTTACACAAGCTGAGCAAAATCAGAGGCATAACTTGTTCCATACAAAGGAGTTGTGAAGGAACGTTCTATTCAAGGCCATCATAGATGGAGGAGCTGCAACAACTTGGCTAGCATGGATATGGTGGAGAAGCTTTCTCTCACCACAAGACCACATCCACATCCTTACTACATCCAATGGTTCAACAACAGCGGCAAGGTTAAGGTAACACGATCTGCTCGTGTGCATTTTAGTATCTCTACATATGCTGATTATGTTGATTGTGATGTGGTACCTATGCAAGCATGTTCCTTATTACTTGGTAGACCATGGCAATTTGATAAAATTCATACACCATGGTAGAAACAATCAGATACTCTTGTTCACAAGGATAAAATATTACTTTGCTTCCTATGACTCCTGATTCCATTTTGAAAGATGATATTAATAGAGCTAATAAAGCAAAACAGAGAAAATAAGAGTGAAAATCAGATTGTGGCAAAAGAATTTGAGCAACAAATGAAGCCTAATAATAAACCATCTAATGTTGCTTCTGAAATTAAACCGAAAAGTGCATGTTTATTTGCCACCAAATCTGATATTGATGAGCTAGATTCTAGCAAATCTGTTTGCTATGCTTTTGTGTGCAAAGAGGCATTATTTTCATTCGAGGACGTGCCTTTCCTCTTGCCCCCTCGTCACTAACATTTTGCAGGAGTTCGCGACGCCTTCCCACAAGACGTGCCACCGGATTACCACCTATTCGAGGGATTGAGCATCAAATTGACTTAATTCCCGTGCATCGCTACCCAACCGCGCACCATACCGCACTCAATCCGAGGAGACGAAGGAGATTATGCGCCAAGTACAGGAGCTGCTCGACAAAGGTTATATACGCTAATCTCTTAGTCCTTGTGCTGTTCCTATTATACTAGTGCCTAAAAAGGATGGTACGTCACAGTATGTGTGTTGATTGTAGAGGCATTAATAATATTACTATTCGTTATCGCCATCCTATTCCTAGGCTAGATGATATGCTTGATGAATTGAGTGGCTCTACAATATTCTCCAAAGTTGATTTATGAGTGGATACCATCAAATTCGTATGAAATTGGGAGATGAATGGAAAACAGCATTTAAAACTAAGTTTGGATTATATGAGTGGTTAGTCATGCCTTTTGGGTTAACTAATGCACCTAGTACTTTCATGAGATTAATGAACGAAGTTTTACGTGCTTTCATTGGACGATTTGTGGTAGTTTACTTTGATGATATACTGATTTATAGCAAATCTTTGGAAGAACATTTGGAACATTTACGTGTTGTTTTTAATGCTCTACGTGATGCACGCTTGTTTGGTAACCTTGGGAAGTGCACCTTTTGCACCGACCGAGTATCTTTTCTTGGCTATGTTGTTACTCCACAGGGAATTGAAGTTGATAAAGCCAAGATTGAAGCTATTGAGAGTTGGCCGCAGCCCAAAACGGTCACACAAGTGAGGAGTTTTCTTGGACTCGCTGGTTTCTATAGGCGCTTTGTGAGAGACTTTAGCACCATTGCTGCACCTCTCAATGAGCTTACAAAGAAGGATGTGCCTTTTGTTTGGGGTACCGCATGGAAGAAGCCTTCACGGTATTGAAAGATAAGTTGACACATGCTCCTTTACTCCAACTTCCCGACTTTAATAAGACTTTTGAGCTTGAATGTGATGCTAGTGGAATTGGATTAGGAGGTGTGTTATTACAAGATGGCAAACCTGTTGCATACTTTTCTAAAAATTGAGGGGCCTAGTCTGAACTATTCTACTTATGACAAAGAATTATATGCTCTTGTTCGGACTTTAGAGACATGGCAACATTATTTATGGCCCAAAGAATTTGTTATACATTCTGATCATGAATCTTTGAAACATATTAAAAGTCAAGCTAAACTGAATCGTAGACATGCTAAATGGGTTGAATTCATTGAGACTTTCCTTATGTCATTAAACACAAGAAGGGTAAAGAAAATGTTATTGTTGATGCTTTGTCTCGTCGATATACTATGCTTTCACAACTTGACTTCAAAATATTTGGTTTGGAGACCATCAAAGATCAATATGTGCATGATGCTGATTTTAAAGATGTAATGCAGAATTGTAAAGAAGGAAGAACATGGAACAAGTTCGTTATTAATGATGGTTTTGTGTTCCGTGCTAACAAGCTATGCATTCCTGCTAGCTCTGCTCGCCTTTTGTTGTTGCAGGAGGCGATGGAGGAGGATTAATGGGACACTTTGGCGTCAAGAAGACGGAGGATATACTTGCTACACATTTCTTTTGGCCAAAGATGAGACGGATGTTGAGCGCTTTGTTGCTCGCTGCACTACATGTCAAAAAGCTAAGTCACGACTCAATCCTCATGGTTTATATATGCCTTTGCCTGTGCCTAGTGTTCCTTGGGAGGATATATCTATGGACTTTGTTTTAGGTTTACCTCGAACAAAGAAGGGGAGGGATAGCATATTTGTTGTCGTGGATAGATTCTCTAAAATGGCACACTTTATACCATGTCATAAAAGCGATGATGTCTGTTAATGTTGCTGATTTGTTCTTTCGTGAAATTATTCGCTTGCATGGTGTGCCAAATACTATTGTTTCAGATCGTGATACTAAATTTCTTAGCCACTTTTGGAGATGTTTATGGGCTAAGTTGGGGACTAAACTGCTTTTTAGTACTACTTGTCACCCCCAAACCGATGGATAAACTGAAGTAGTCAATAGAACATTGTCTACTATGCTTAGGGCTGTTTTGAAGAATAATAAGAAAATGTGGGAAGAATGCTTGCCTCATATTGAATTTGCTTATAATCGCTCATTGCATTCTACTACTAAGATGTGCCCTTTTGAAATTGTGTATGGCTTCCTACCTCGTGCACCTATTGATTTGTTGCCTCTTCCATCTTCGGAGAAGGTTAATTTTGATGCTAAAGAACGTGCTGAATTGATTTTAAAAATGCATGAGATAACTAAGGAAAACATTGAGCGATGAATGCTAAATATAAACTTGCTGGAGATAAGGGTAGAAAACATGTTGTCTTTGCACCGGAGATCTTGTTTGGTTACATTTGCGTAAGGATAGGTTTCCTAATTTGCGCAAATCAAAGCTAATGCCACGTGGCTGATGGTCCATTTAAGGTGTTAGAGAAAATAAATGATAATGCATATAAACTTGAGCTGCCTCGCAGATTTTGGGGTTAGTCCCACTTTTAACATTGCAGATTTGAAGCCTTATTTGGGTGAGGAATATGAGCTTCACGAGGACGACTTCATTTCAAGAATTGACCAGCTCCCCACATTATCACGCACATGCATATTTTCAGATGCTTTTTTAGTATCACAAAGGATATTGTGTATTATGATATCATGCTTGTTTATCACAAGACAGTTTCCTTTGATTTAGCTATACTGATCGTTGACGTCAAAGATTTTCAAAGCGAAATTCCATTCATCGAAAGACGGACACCTTTGCCTCTATCAGGCTCTTGGCATAGAGGCGAGGTGTCCCGCCTTCGGCGAGATGTTGGTTTTCGCTTGGAGGAAGTCGACTTTGACGATCCGACTACTTAACGGCGAGGATCGCCGCTACTTTAGCAATCGCTAAAACCAACTCCGAGAGGTTATTGACCACGCCGAGCACGATCAACCTGACCACGAGGGTCTGCTTTCGCGAGCAAACGAAGAACAAGCAAGAAACTGAGATTGCAATCTGATATTGCTAATATAAGATGAAAGCTTTATTGATCAAGGTGGGGTTCTGTGACGCCTTTGTCCGGTCGCTGAACACAAACGGCACGCCAAGTTGCAGCTATGGCGTAACTTTAATCTAAACAAAACCCAAGGTCTAAACGGTGCCCTAAGGGCTGTATATATGGAGGAAGAGGGGGAATTTCGTGGCCCTTGGTGGAGGGGTCCCAAATCAACCCTAACTCTTGTTTCCCCACACATACGGACTCTAAAAACAGCCTATACTTAAGTATTTCGAAATTACATGGGCCTGGCTCAATAATAAGGTGACGAAAGACCTAGAATAGCCTATGGACTTAATATTATGAAGTGGCATCTTGTATATTTCGTCCAAGGCCTCATGCACTCATTAGGGTGGCTTCAAAGTCCTCGAATCATCACTTCTCACTCCGTTTGTTCTCCTTATGCATGCCAACATCTCCATGCTTGAACTTCCTCCAAGGTTCATCTTTCTTGTCCATGGTAGGCCCTTCATTTGTAAGCAAAACGAATGTATCCAATTTAGGCAGCATCATATTCTCATGAACATTGGAATCAAGCACCAAGAAATGAAAGTACCGATAATTCAATTGGCGTGCGCGAGCTCTAGTAATTGGTCCAGTATGTATAGCAGCAGGGGTTGTGGGTGTAACAATGGTATTGATGTCCTCATCAGGCTCCAATAACGTGATCAACGTGGCTCATGATACCGTAGATGATGTAGGGCGGAACCCTACGTGGACGATCTTTCACGTTGGAGCGGATCCTACGGGGAATCACGAAGAACACGCGGAAGAACAAGAGGGAAACACGGGGAAAACGAGAGAGAATTCACTCAACCGACAAGAAACCAATCACACAAGTGCTAGATTATCGATCACATAGAGTGGCACAAGATTCAAGAACAACAAAATTAAGGATACACGAGCAGCCGTTCTTCTCCGAGAGGAGGTCTTGATGGGGTCCGCCCTAGAAGGGGTCTTGAATCCGCTTGGGGGATCTTCTCCAGAGAGGTCCTGATCTCCGAGGAGAAGTAGCCAAGTGGATGAGCAAAGGCTTCACACCAAAATATGAGCTAATCCAAAGCTGACCCTAGAAAGAGGAGAGGATCAAGTATATATAGTCTTGGCCGAAGGGGTACAAGGACAAGGCCTCAGACACTGCGGCTAGTAGGGGAGGCCGACGTCCCGGCCGGGCCGGATGTCCCAAGCCATGAGGCGCCGGATGTCCGGGCTCTCAGCCTGTATGTCCGGTTAGGGTGACCGATTCTGCAACTGGTGATGGGAGCCGGATTTCGGCGAGTGGCCGGATATCCGGCTTGGACGGGCCGGATGTCCGGGCGGG